>VZTN01029289.1:32643-48726 GCA_013400515.1 Erpornis zantholeuca | reverse complement strand
TTTTGGATTGAGTTCTGTTTTGGAGAAACGAGGTTTTAGAAATGAACTGCAAAGAAAGATTGGAAATAATGAGACTGTTAGAAAGGTAGATACTAGAATCTGTGTCACTAAGTCTACGTTAGCATGATGCAGTGTCAATTTACATGTCACTTACATTCCTCTGTGACTTTCACCTTTCTTTTGGGAACAGTAAGTCAGGCACACAGCTGGCTCTGGAGGTCCTGAGGCAAATGGCTGACTCATTTCTACAATAGCTCAGTTCATCCTGACTCTTAACTATTTGGCTGACATGACTGCTATCACAGGAGTGACAGCTATACGAGAGGCAACTTCAAGTACACTTTTATGAGGGAATTAACACTCTTTTGTATGCCCAATGAGAGAGTACACAAAATGGTTCTTGTGTTACTTTTAGACTTTCAACTTGCATATACAAGAATTTGAAATAATCAGAAAATAAAGAAGATTGTATGTGTCAATGGTTAAAATTATTTAAAAATAAACAGCATCCAAAAAAGCAGCATTAAGGATTTGTTTTTTAAATTAAAAAGACACATGTATGATATACTCCAACTGTAAAACATAATAGAAAATTTATTGCTTCTTGTTTATGAACTAACAAAGAATATTGCCATGATTAAGTCCAGCTTTGTTTATTTGACAATCTTACAAAAAAAGTGTTCAGTTTTTACAGTGTCTCATGAACATTATTAAGATGTTGATATTCTGACAGTGTAATTAAATCTCCATTGAAACTGGTGACCTTCCACTTTGAGGTGGAGTTCCCCTACACAGGAGTATTATCTGGCATACCCCATATATAAAAATGACTTTTCCTTGCTGTCCATGAGGTACAACTCCATGGAAACTTTCTTTGGGTTCACACGGATCCCTCACTGCTAAATAAAAATGGATGGCTGGGATCTGCTACTTTCTGGGGACCAATTTTTAATTTTAATTTTTTCTTATTCCAAAACCAACCCTGCAAGCTATGAAGAAGTTGGAGAGAATTGGTCAATGGAAGAATAGTAACAGTTCAACAACAGTAACACTGAGGATCTGGAAAGTAGCTGCTTCTTTGAGCTACCAACAATAAGGAAAACTGTTTAGGAGAGGAAGATGTATCACTGTACATGTTAAAATCAGAACAGAGATGACAAGCTAGACCAGACATCTGCTAATTTGTTAGAGGAGAGAATCACCAGCTCTAAGAACAGGCAATAAACACACACAGGCTGAGTAGGTTAAGTTTTTTGGGGGTTATTTTGATTTGGGGTTTTTTGCACATGTATTTGTTTGTTTTTCCTTTTGCCCCCCTTCTTAGTTGGTGACAATCCTGCAAAGAACTTTCCAATTTTCAAAACTTTCCAAGGTAGCTGAAATAGAGAGGTAAAAAACTTGCTTTGGTTACAGACACATTTTCTGAATAAGAGGAAAATATCCAGAGAGCTATTAAAAAGTGTCAACTCTTAGTGCTCAATTGTAACACCTTCAAGAGCTATTTTTAAATTTTTTTGCAACTAAACCTTAATCTTAAAAATCAAATTTGTGTTGTATATTTGTGCTGTCAGTTTTATATACCTTTTCTTTTGCCAAGAAGAAAATATTATCACAATATTAAGTTCCTCCTAATCAGAACAAGGGCTGAAATGAGCAATATTTAATTCTACTCTAAAAGAGAAAAAACACTGTGAAAGGTAAGTATTCCTTTGAAGTGAAGGCCATTTGCATTTTTCAAACTGGATCAAGTGAATCTTTACATTAGCAGCCTCTGAAATATTATAGTAGGGTTTCAATTAATTTTCCACTTACATTCGTTTTTATAAAAAGTTATTTTTTAGGATGTATTTAAATTGATGCATGCATTTATGGACTGAATGAAAACAGACTGATTCTTCCAGATGACTCAGGTGTTAAGAAATACAACAGGCAGTAGATTTGGTTAATGTTTCTTCATCTGATGGCAAAGTATTTTGCATTACTAGTGTTCCCCAGCTAATACAAACATTCTTGTATCTTAAGGGATCCAGTAAGATTAAACAATGAAAATATTGCTACAGGTTTATCTGTACAGGAAATCTGGCCACAATCATCTTCATTCTGATCCCTCATTGGAAGTATTTTTATTGAACAGAGCGGAATCTTACAACAGCTTTAACTCTAGATGGTGGTATATTTAGATACCCTAGCTTCTCAAGGGAAACAATTTTGCACAAGTCCCTTGATTGAAAGTTTGCTTAAGGCTGAAACAACCCTGTAGGAAAACTTCAAGTTAAACAGTATTTTCAAATATTTTTCAAAATAACTGTTTCTTCAGAAACAACTTTAAAGGCTTGTGAAAAGGCAGGAAGGATTGATGAAACAAAAATACACAAATCCTCTAAGCCGTGCTATTACAACACAGAAATAAGAACTGCCCCTTTGAGTTCATAAAAGTGGTTCAGCTTAATTTGTTACAATCCTGGCACTTAGGCTAAGAGGCATCAAGTCCATGTTTTTGGTATTAGCTACAACTTCAGCTAGTAACTAATGTGTGTACCCACGGACAATGAAAGAAGCTCACTTAGTACCATACAAAGTCTGCAAAGTTAAGGCAGAAGGATTTCAAGTTGACACATTTGTTTCCCTGTCATTCATGAAGACAGGTGTCAGTCCCAACACAGTATGCAATCCTTGGAAAAATGGATTTGTCTTAATAATTTTCTGTCTACTTGAAAATACCAACAGAGACTGCCTTTTATTGGAGCAGGTTTGTATCACCTTTGTCCATGTTCCAAGAAAGCGTTTGGTGATAATGCACTTTTTAAGCTGAATGTGTCTCCACTTGATGAGTGTCGAGAAGTTGCTTTTCCACCTATCAACAAAGTCTCTGCTTCTTTTATTTCCATAGCTCTCTTGTAAAGTTCAGCTGCCTTCTCAAAGTCTCCCCTTTCATAGCTTTGGAAAAGAGTACAACACCAAGTTGAAACAAGCAAATAAAACAAGTCTCTAAATTCACTTAAATTGAAACATACACCATGCTATCAACATAGAGTACTTAAAACTCTACTTTCCTAGACAGTACCTAATCCCAGATGTTTTGTTTCATGCTTTTATAGGGTTGAAGCATATAATCTTACCTTAGCACAGCCAAGTTTTTCAGCGTTTCCCCCACGCGAGGATGCATGTGGCCAAAGCTGTCTTCGTAAATCTTTAGTGCGCGTTCATAGAGAGGCAAAGCTTCGATCTGCTTTTTCTTTGGGTAGTAAAAAGTTTCTTTGTTACAGGTGTGTATTTTTTGCCAATATAGTATCAACACATCCTAGATGCAATGTTGTACCCACCAGGCACAGCAACTCTCTTTTCCCTGCATACATTTCCTTGTCAAATATGCTTTCAACTTTTAAAATGGAACCCAAGAATTTTCAAGCACTATGAGAAATTTCCCTTTTAAATCCGACCAAGTGGCTTTTGTTTCATTTAGGTATGAATCATAAAAAAGTTTAAGACAGGAAAAATAAACATTAGGCATGAAAAACTTACCATCTGACAGTAAAGGACAGCCAGGTTTACCAGAGCAGTTGCTACACTTGGGTGTTTTGGACCAAATGACTTCTGTCGGATTTCAACTGCTAGCTCATACAGAGGAACAGCCTTGTCAAGCTTTCCCTAGAAATAACAGGGAAAAAAATTATTCAGTTCTCTTCTATCAGGATGGTAAAACCTGTTTTAAACAAAAGCCCTGGAGAGGATCCAACTGTTTCTAGAATAAGGGGTTAACGTTGGTTAATTAAGAGGTACATTCTGCACAGATTGTTTATAATGAATATTTATTACAACCTAATTTTTCATAATACTGAGCATATTCAACTCACAGTTAATGTGTTTCTCAGCTAGGTCTATTTCTTCCTTTCTTAATTTATTTTTTCTTATGAGTGTCTCATTGAGAAGACTGTTAAAAGAATTTTCAGTTGCACTTTTACTGAAATAATTTTCTCCACTGACTTTTAATTTGTGCTCCTTCAAACTAGCAAAGAGGTTTTTGATGCAAATATTGAGTGGTTTTGCAGCTTCTAGCAGCATGAATATTAGAAGCTGAAGTGATGAGAAAATAATGACTCAAAACCATTTAATGCACAATAGCAGGTAACAAGTATTTAGCAAAAACACAAGCAAATTTGATCCAAGAGATTATTTTCAAGGTATTTTTTCTACTTGAAGAACAGTAAAATGTAAAATATAAAATAGATAAAATTCTTATAATGCACTGAACTCGATATTGGTTCAACAGTTGGAAACAGTGTATCACTACTACACTAATACCAAATGGTTAGAACAACCATCTACAAAAACAAATACTCATAACACATTTTGAAACTGTGGAATGCAGAAGTTTATACTCCTGTTAATGTTACTCCTCATAGTGCATTTTGCACAGGAGTAATGCTCATCTTTCACTGTGTCAACATAAACTGAAAGTGGCTCAGCCAGACAGTTTATTTGTGAAGTACTATCTCCCTCATAAGCCTTCAAGTCACCCTTAAACTGACTGTAAAGTTCAAGGTCACTGTTTAAAAAGAACTATTCCTACACCCTAAAACATGATTTTTCCATTAAGACAAAGTTAATTTAGGTGACCAGAAGAGGTAACAGGCTTGGGCTCACCATCTTTTTGTACAGCACTGCCAGGTGTTTCACAGTGTAAGCCAAGGAGGGATGATCTGGAGCCAAGGCTCTCCTCCTGATGTCCAAAGCTTTCTCATAGAGCTCCTCAGCCTTGTCATAGTGCTTCTTCTCATTGTACAGTGCTGCCAGGTTGTTCAGAGACTGTGCACAGTCTGGGTGCTCAGATCCCAGGACTCGCTCTCGCATTTCCAACGAGCGCTTCAGGAAAAGCTCTGCTGTCCTATAGAACATATTTGTTAACCAATATTTTAAAGCTGCTAACATCTGTACAGGCTGAAGTGCTTGTTTGAAGCAACGAACTCAGCCTTGGAAACTCATAGTAGAATCTGTTTAGAACTGACAAAGGAGAAAAGACTGTGTAATGCCACCACCAAAGCAAAGAGCATGTTTTATCTCACTACAGTAAGGTAGTGAGATACTACTACTACTACTACTACTACTACTACTATTTCATTACAGCTTTACAGCAGCTCCTCTATTAAAACAATGGATGATTCCCTCCATAAGACTGACAGCACCCATTATAACTATGCAGCTCCTCATCCTGACATACACGCAAATTCTGTGTGATGCTATTCTCAACAGGTCAGTCTAGTAAACTGGAAAAATCCATTCTACATTATAGAGAAAAAAAGACCATTTATACACAGAACTGTAGGTTCAATTCTGGAGCTCTTAGACAAGTGTCAAAAGGGCTGGAGGATGGTGTGTGACAAATAACTATTCATTAAGTGACATACCCTTCTGCCACTGATTTCATTTTAGCTACATGAAGTCTTGGAATTGTTGGTTGAGAGCAGAGACACAATATCCATTTTAAAAAGTTCCTTAAACCTCCACTAGAACAAAGTTTACACCTTTTATTACCTTTGAAATAGTAGAGATGCAGGTACTCTTGAAGTAGGTTTTGTTGAATAGTAACTATGTATGAATAATGTAGGATATTAAACAATCTGGTATGAGATTAGATAAGATATTGCTCCTCTATAATCAGTCACTTCGTGAGGGTACACTGATGTAAACCCCACATGTCCAACAACTGTTAAAAATCAAATTCCTTCACTAAAGAGGTTGAGCATTTAACAGAAGTTCTGCATGCAGATGCTGAATAGTAATATACTTATGTAATTATCTGAAAGCTACTGGTGCCATAAACAGGTACAGAAATAACTAGAAGTAAAAATACTTCCAGAACTCACTCTGTGCTTTTTTTGCTGGGCACTTTTCAGTTCAGTAGAGTGGGATTTAGGTGGCTTTACAATTCCCTCACAACACACAGTTTAGATTCCATTGTCAACTGAAAAAGTTGATGTGAAGTGTGGTTAACATACAATCAGAACTGTCTTGCACCTTTTATTCCCCTTCTTCAACATCCCTGCTTATCTCTGTCTGCTTTTAGAGCACTTTTGTGCCCTTCTGGCCCTTTCTGGCTTTAAACAGGACATCATGGTAAAAGCTTAAGGATTACAAGCACCATGAATATTTAGGTCATGACTTCTTGTGATACTGTCATAGAAAAACAACAATCCTGCTGTTCAAAGATGAGCCCTGCAAAGGAGTCACAAAATAATGAAGTTGAGCAGAAGAGGCACAAATTTGAGAGAGTACTGGTATTTGCAAGCTGTCTAGAACATTAATTCAAAATGCAGGAAGTGCACTGACTTGTTTAATACTCATATGCCAACAGCACCAAATAGAAAATAGGAGTGAATTTCACAGTGAACAAAAAACAGTAGAATGAAACAGAGATTGTAATACAAGTATTTGATCATGTGTCTGCATTTAATGCTAGTTCTCAATGCTCTGCCTCCATTCAGATACCTGAGAACACTCAGTGGATGTGCCACAATTCGTACAACTTACTCAAGATTATTCTGCAGGTAGTAGAGGACTCCAAGCTCATTGAGGGTTCGAGCATTATCAGGTGTATCCTTGCCTAACGTGAGCTCTTCCAGTTGCAGGGCTCTCTGACGCAGGAGAGCAAAGCCACACTGCAGCAAAGGGAAGGTAATGTGAGCCAGTCACCAGTACTTTGAAGGTTTAACACTAAAGCCAGAAAACCAAAAGACTTCGTTTGGTGCCAAAGGAGCTCAAAAATCCTCCTTAAGTTTCATTTTTGAGCTACATGGCACATGCTTACTTACAATCTAACAGCAAATTTCACCAAAAATGTGAAATTTTGATGAAAATTCCCAGGCAATTCAAGTTACTGTGTTGTCACACTGCTCTCCCTCTATCACACATGCTAATTTGCTTAAACTCCACAGTTCAAGTAACCGATTCAGATCAAATTCTTAGGTTTATAAGCTCAAAACTTAAAATCAATATAATCTCCAATCCTAAACACATACAAATGCATATAAAATATTATTCAAAGCTTCACATCAATCTTTTTAAAATGGGCTGACAAGTTAATGCTTACAAGCAAAATAAATCAAAGTAAAAAGTGCAGCTGTTTTTACACAATCTGCCTATTTTTGATCTTTGCAGTCCTGAAAAAATATTTTTGCAGCAGAACTGATTACAGAAATAGACCAAAACATCATGAACCAAATTCATTCTTATTTAATCACTGTAGAAACAGCAACATGTTTATGGTTTTTTACTACTTCCATTAGAGCTATAGCTAGAGCTCTGGAGTTATTAGCTGAATTCTTAGAGTACAGGCATTATATGATAAACCCTTAGCTCAAAAATGACAACAGAAACCCTGTAGCTGAAAAATAACACAGAAGAAGAAAACAGGGAAAAAGTCTGTATGTCACCTAATATTTTTACTGGGATTTTCCATTACAGTAAGCACTGTGTTCACTTGTAGGATAAATGCCTCAGCTATTCTGGAGAACGCCTTTTTCCATTGTCACTTTGAGACACAATTCTATCAGCTGTAATTCTGCACTTCTGAAATGTATATATCCACTTCTTTCTTTTCCACTTCTCCCAACTCCATTCCAGTTGTACTGATACATCTCCACTTTCAGCAGAGTTGAAAGGGCAGCTACCAAAGCTGCTGCTAAACTACTTCACTACCTATGCCCACAATTATCAAAAGCCCTGGAGCATTGTTAGCTCTGCAGATACAATTTATCACCTGTTTAGCAGAGATGAAACATGCCCTGCACTTTTTTTTAAAATATCAAGCACTTCCTTACCAGACTGCCTTTCTGCCTTGCTGCTTTTTGGCGTATTTTGAAGGACTTCTTCCTCAGTTGCTCAGCTTGTTCATATCTGAAAGTTATTTGTAATGTTAGAAGAATGTCAAATGTAGCATCAATAAATATGCTGGAAAGATTCTAAGTTACTTGAGTGTACAGATTTGAAAATTTAAGAATCTTGAAAGAATCCCACTTTTTTCAAATATAAAAATATCCAAAATGCTTAGGGCCGGAAAATGTCCCTCATTTATTTCTAAAAGTTTTTGTGAAACTAAAATTTGGCCTCTGCTTGGTGACCTGCTGGAGGGGATGTTCATGGTTGCATTTGAACACAGGAAACTCGAAAAAAGGAACCAAAGAAAAATTCTGGCTTCAGGAAGAAAACTTTTGCTGTTATTTTTTTTAGTGCCTCCACATAAAACAAAAACAGCAGTGTAATTAAGCTTACTTGTTCTGCTTTTGGTACAAGGTCGCAAGTGCGTCAAGCTCACGGGCCACCCGGGGGTGTTCAGCTCCATAGGCATTTTCAGAGATTTCCAGTGCCTGTTTATACAGCTGTTCAGCATTTCCAAACTTCTTCCACTGAACGTACACTCCTGCCAGCTGGTGGAGTGACTGTGCCACCCTTGGGTGGTCTGGATCCAGCGCAGTCTCTCGAATCTCCAGCGAGCGCTGCAGAGGAGCTACAGCCTGTAACAGCCGAGGCCAGAGTGTGAGGGCAGCAGGCAGCATCCTCTATGCTACGATAACTTAACGACTGCCATAGAAAGCACACACTGAGCTCTGCTTAATTTGCCTTTTTGCTGTTACGACAATCTCTAAATGTACTTACCTGACTGAGAAGACCTAGGTCCTTAAGAAACCGTCCCAGGGTCTCATAAAGATCAGCCAGGCAGATCATACTTTCCTCTCCCTCACTGCTTTTTTCATATTCTTTCAGAGAGTCAAAATACTCAGCTGCCATAGAGCTCTTATCTTTCCCAACCAGCTGCCAGTAACTCAGCAATTCTGCAAAATGTCCCCTGTTTTAACAAGGAAATAAGAATCTTATCTCTGATACCCCTCTATTCAGACTGATGCTAGCTTAGGAAAAAAGGCCTATATGCACAAATGTTGTTATGCTACAACATCTACAGACACAATCCATGGAGACTAACGCTATTCAACAGCAGTATTTATTCCTCTACCAAACCCCAGGGTGTAACAGAATAGAAAAAATGCATTATTAATATGGAAACAGCATTAAGCACTTCAGCCTCTACTATTTAAATACTTCTAACGTGAATTTGTCACTTTCTGATTTACATTGACAAAAAATTACTTTGAAATGTTTATAACGGCCAAAGCAGTTGCTACCTTTGTACCTTTTGTAAAGGTTTTGGGACACAAAGAGATTCAAAAGACACTTGTGTAGCTTTTGCTTATCACCCTGCTGTTGGAAGAGCCAGGGAAGTTCATCTGCACTTCTCCAGGTCACTCGGTCTTGACTATTGAAAGAAAAACAAACGAAAATTAAAACTCTGACAGGCCTCACAACTTGTCAACTTGATGTGAAAACTAGGCAAGCATACAATTTAAATACCTGACTGTCTGAACAGACAGATTACTGTAAGACCTATGTACTCCATTTTCTTACACCTTCATTTAAATTTCACTTCAGAAGGCACTGGAAGACCCAGGCACTCCACAGGAAGCTGCTTCTCCATCGCATAAGGGCTAACCTGTGCCTGCCAGCAGGACTGCAGCCCAGCAGCAGCCCACAGTCCCTTTGTGCCTCTTTTGTCTGGCACACTGTGGCCCTCTTGGCTTCCTGGTACCTAACAGTGGATGCTTGGAGGAACAATAAACAGCAGCTCACAGCTGGGACACACTAACTCAGGTAAATGCAAATCAGTTTTCAAACGGGATATGAACTTGTAGATGTTCAGCTATTAGACCTCCTCTTATCTATGTGCTAGTTGCTTCCTGAACATAAGTGGTCTTCTGCTTCAAGTCCCAAGCAAACTCAAATTTTGTAGCATTTTCTGGGAGTTAAAAATCCATGGGGGCTTGGAGACCACAAAACAACTGATATGGTATAAATTCATGTCCTACATTTTCCCATAATCACTTTATCATATGCCGATTCCCCTTCACAGACTTCATTCTTTCCCAGAATTAAAAAGCAAGGTATCAATAAATAAACTTCTAAACCAAAAATTTTGCATAGTCATTTTTCCATAATAATTTCCTAAACTTGAAGAAGATATATGAAGAAAACAAAAATATCTGTGAGGCATAAAGTCTGCAATTTAGCATTTCTTGAAGAATTCTGACCTACCTTAACTGCATGGTGAAATATTCCACTAGTTTTTGTCTATAGGCAGAAATAACATTTTCATCTGCTTCCATATACTCTAGTTTCACCATCTCCCAAGCCTGAAAGAGAGTATAATTAAAAGAAAGGGAATGCATTTAATTTGTTTAACTGCTGATGATACACAGGTTGTAATGCAAGATGAAACACATCTCATGTTGTAGAATTGAAAATCTTTCAATTACAAAGGCACTAAAACAAAATTGTCTTATACTAGACCACCGCTCTAGTTATTCAGGCAATATTTCCC
The DNA here is from genome assembly GCA_013400515.1 of Erpornis zantholeuca. NCBI lineage: Eukaryota > Metazoa > Chordata > Aves > Passeriformes > Timaliidae > Erpornis > Erpornis zantholeuca. The sequence goes on along the minus strand of VZTN01029289.1, from coordinate 38,300 downwards.
TCTCCTTCAATTCTTCTTGGTTTTTTGTGGAGCTAGTGTTTTCTAGGATACATGAAGTTAACAACTAATAGATTAGAAATTTATGAAGGTTTACAAGGCCAGATTTTCAGCAACACAGATATCACAGCTCTGATAGTTTTCAAGGTGTTTCTAAACCAGACCAGATGTTAAGGAGAATGGATGAGCAAATACAAACATTTCAAGGCCTACCTAGCTAACAACAGAACTTATCTAAAGCACAGGGGTTGGAGTTAGGGGGGTGGAGCTTCACTTGTGCATGTTTAGAATTACAAACTTTACCTGGAGGTGCTGGAACTTCAGCAAACCACAGCCATATGTCAGCAGACACATTTTGTGCAGGCTGTGAAGGAGAGAGGCCAGCACTGCAGAAGTCAGCTCAGGATAAAGCTCAGTCAGCTCTGACTCACTCACCCCATTGTGGCTGACACCGATGACACACAGTATCTACGTAAAGCAGAAAACAGATTTCACACAGTTAGCAGTATTTGCTGGAGAGCTTAGATACACTGAAATGTCAATAAAAATACTATTTATCACTGTGATAAATATAGCCATAGGAAAAAATACCCTGCCTTCTCAAAGAAGAGGCCTGAGTGTTAATGGTTTAATATTCTAATAGATAAAGCACGAAATAGGACACTCTGAGAGAAACAAATGCCTCCTTAGACTTTCCTCTAAAACACTGGGAGAGAATAATTTCATTATCATGAGGAACTTTCATCTAAGTTAAATATGCTGAAGGTCTCTATGCTGCCAGCACCAAAGAAGTAGCAATGCTGTGTATTGTGTCCTAATTAAAAAAATGTTTTGCACAAGAAGGAAATCCTGCAAAGGTAGGAAGAGGAGCCAGAAATGTAATAAGCAATGCCTGTATTCACAAGACATCATATTTTGATGGCATTTCTTATGCTCAATGTAGTTAATCACAACATCATGGTAGTGATCAGCAAGGAAGTGCTAATTCTGTATCACATCATAGTGAAAAAGCCCTGCCTTATTCTGTGAGACAACAGACTGGTTTATATTTAACACAAAGCAGTCATACATTCTATAGTTGTGCAACAGATATAAATTAAATTGTCTCTTCTATACTAATAATAATTCACAGCAATCTCTGAATCATACATATGAACTAATATAAACTTGTATTTACTTTTAAGTTAAGAAAAAACTCTTTACATGAAAGAGTATTCATTACCTGTAAAAATAGTGATGCATTCTCTGCTTACCTCTCTCAAAAGGCCTTTCTCTTTATCACTCTGCAACGATTCCTGAATAGATCTCAGAACAAGCCTGTACAGTGACACCGTGTCTTGACACTGGCAACACTGCTGAAGAATTTCATCAATATGTCCTCTATTTCCAACACTGAGAAGAATGATAGAAAGGGTAAGGTTTAGCATATTAAATTTGGCTGAGTAAGGTTGATTTGAAGCTACTGAAGAGTTCTATCTCAAATACTCTCTGGATTCCTACCGGGTTCAAAAGGTGCATAGCACCTGGTGAGATTTAAACAAAGAAGAGGTGAGTTCTTCCAAGCCAATTTCTGTCATATTGTCTGATTTTTCTAAATAGCTGCAACAGTTTTATTTAAAAAAACTAGACAGCAATGTTCTTTTCTCCAGCAGGAATACAAGTAAGAACATCAGGATGGAAAAAGATAAAACCACATGCTGCTGTTTCATTTTATGCATTTACAAAGCATGTTTTCAGGAGCAATTAAGTCTTCTAGAACATAAAGTGTGAGCAAAAATAATGAAATCAGTCACCCAGAGTAAATTACCAATTAGTGTATCATCTTCTGGGAGTCTCTTAACTAAAAATGCATCTTTCTCAACAAGATGAAGTCTAGGTTAATAACAAGCCAATGCACTTATTAGGTATTCTCTTGCACAAAAGGGAAGATTAATTTTCTCCACAGCAGGAATTAGAAGGATAAGGACCATATGCAGGATGTTAAACTAAACAGTTGTTGAAGTTCCTTATAGCCATAAAAATCTATGGGGAAAACTCTCTGGTACATCACTAAATACAGCCCACTTGAATTCAGCTGTTTAACAGCACAATACCAACACTCTCCAAATACCCTTTAAAAGCACTGAAGCAACTGATACAAGCAGAAATAAGAAAAACATTAAAATAAAATAGAAATAGAAGAGCTGAAAACAAATAAATACAGCTAATTGGATTAGCTTAGCATCAATCTGCTCACTGTAATACTCACTGATTTCTGTTCCTGTTTCATTCACAGTCAGTGAAGAGGGAGAACTTCTCCATTGTTTTTTCTTAAGAACATTCATTCTGTGCTAAATGAAAGTGTTTCAAAAGCCTAAACTACTTAAAGTCTTCCAACCTAGTGATGAACACAGTAATTTTCAGAACACCTCAACTTACCAAGCAATGGTTTTGCCCAAGAGAGTGACATACAAAGCATTGCAAGTTGTGGCAGAACGACAATGTCTCTCAAGCTTCTTCTCCTACAACATTTCAAATAAAATCTGTGAACTGAGATGAAACTAAGCATACAAATAAAACGTTCACTGTTTGATAAGAAAACAAAAGTTCCAGATATTCTTCTATCTGTAACATCTGAAGATGATAACATGGTAAGTACTGCACAAAATACTGCACACATTTCTACCTATAGAAGCATATGAGTGAAAATTCCCATTTTAATTTAAGATGAAGAGGTAGGATCTAAGATTATATCTCAACATGAGGATTACCTTATAGAATCAGTCTCAAAGACAAAATACTGGTTTTCCCACTGCCAATCATTGTTACAGTATTATGCAATAATAATTAATGAAAACATATCTTCTGCTATTCTAAAATAAAATAACACATTTACAGCAGTACATGCAACTGCTCAGTTTTTGTGTTAAAAATTTATGTTGTTCCATCTATGTTTCAGTGCTATGAGCCATGGGGTAAAAATACTCAAACTTTATGCTATCTTGAGCAATCGTATTTAGTTAGCTAAATATAATTCTTTCTTTTGGCAGCTGGGCTTATTTCCTCTTCCCTGTTTTTATTAAAAGTTATACTAGAGTAAGATACTTTAGAAAAACTGCAACAGACATACCTGTTCTTTAGTCAATTTAACATTTGCAGAGTTACATTCTGCAGTAATGAGAGATTTAACATCTTTGGAATTGAGTGGATCAAGATGAAGAGTGGGCCATAACCTTTGGTAAGAGAGAACAAGGTCAGATTCGAACCTTATTAAATAGCACACAAAAGGAAAAAAAAAAGATATCAGAGTTCCAGGGCTTTTTAAAGATTTATATCAATGCAGTAATTGAAGCTGTTCCCTGCTAGTATGAAATTCTACTAATCTTAAGTCAAATTTCCACTTTTAGCCTTATCCTGAATCCACATCATGGTACTGCAGTTCTTGATGTGCATCTGACTGCATTTAATATTGTCTTTCATATAGTCATGTGGATAGATCCATCACAGTAAAACAAAAATATGGTTTTCCGACAGCTAAAATCTGTCATTGCAGCTACAACAGAGAAGCTTTCATTTTCGCCATAGGTTGCAAAACCTTATCCTATTAAATCTCCACATCTTGATAAATCTGTCTGCTCTTCAATGAGTAACTGCAATTTAAAACAATAATGCTAATCCAGGACACTGACACATCAAAGAAATATAACATACCTCCAAGCCTGTGGGCACGTTTCTACATTCACTGATACAATCACTCTCACGTTCACTGGCAGTGGATCTATCAACCACTTCATATGCTTCTCAGCTTGCTTAAAAACAAAATTTAATTTCTTAAAATAGAGGTTGTTCGAAACAATGCCAGTAGTTGCTATGTTTCATTAACTGTTCAACGCAATGAAAGGAGTCTTAAATTCTCCAGTGTCCTTTACAATCTTTCATGATCTGGTCCTCGAGACAGACCCATTTATAAATGACCCATTTATATGTATCAGCACAACTGTACACTAAATAAAGCAGATACAAAATTATTTTTGAAATGTTCACCTCATAAAAATCAGGCTATTTACATGCCCATTAAGTCGGCTCACAGCCTTGAATCTTTGGATAGGTAATGTACCTGGACTGCTCAAAAATTAAGGTGTTGAGATAAAATTTAGAAGAAAAAACCCAAAACAACCCCCCAAAAATTTGTCTACAAAAATATCGCAACTGCACTTTTTACAGAACTATTTTCTGTATGTTCTTTTCAGAGAAAAGGAAACACAAATATTCTTGTTACATAGCTAGGGCTGAACCTATTGCAATAGCCAAGATTCCCTCTAGTCTGACAAATGGCAGAGATTTTGAAAACATACCTGTATTTGGTCAATAGAGTCAATAATTATAATAATGCTGCCTTGATGGCGTGCAGAAAGTTTTTCCAGCCAACGGGGAAACTCTTCCAGAAGTTTAGCTGGATCGAAAGTCAGAGGTGATACTAACCAAGAGTGCTGCATAAGCTGCAGAATTATAAACATATACAAAAAAATCTACCTTAAAAATCAGCTAGGATAGTTGAAAGAAGTTCTATAGACACAAGAGAGAAAAAAAATCCAGTTCCCCTCCCATACCTCATCCTTCTCCCCCAAAAAATCCCATGTGATTTGTGGGCAATTTTTCTATTCAAGTTCACACAGAGTTCTTTCTTTCTAGTACATGCAGAAAACTGGCATATGCAGAACAAAGAATATTTCTTGAACTCAGTGTGTAAATTCTAGAGAGATAACCTCAGTTTAAACAATGGGCAAGAAATTTAGAGACAGGACCTGAAGTTGCACAGGTTAAATAGGCAAACTTCTAAAATACATGAGAAAATTGCAAAGACAGCACTACTGATTACTTTTTTCTACAGGTTTTAGTCCTGTACAGCCCTTAGTACCACCCTTTGATGAGAAAAGAAAGCTCAGACCCTGGCACAAAAAAGATCCTTGCTTATTCCCCACATATCTAGCACACAATTAAAAATAAATTAACATAGGAGAGAGCCTAGTCTAGGAACAAGATGGTGCCAAGTGGCCAATACAGCCTCAGGTTTACAGGCACACAGACACAGGAGGTACCACCTGCCTCTCTCATTGCCCAGATGGCAGGGAATTTTGGAAGGAGTTTGGTTTTGTAAGTCATCAATATAGGTCACTGGAAACATAACTGCTAATGCTGATCTATTATGGATATCCCAGAGATGCTATTTAATTGATTAAGTGTATAGGATCAGATTCCCCTCATTCTATAATGCCTTGTATTTCACAGACTCATGGAATAGTTAGGATTGGAAGGAGCTTTAAACGCCACGTAGTCCAACCCCCTGCGATGAGCAGGGACATCTTCAACCAGACCAGCTTGTCCAAACCCCTGTCCAATCTGAACTTGGATGTTTTTCTATTACATTTGTACTACTTCCCACTTTTTTTGTAGAAAAATTTGTAGCAAATGTTATGTGTTGGCATACACACACTGCCAATTTCCAAAGAAAGATGCAACGCAGGTCATGTAACCCAGCATTACCTTTAGAGTAAGGCGCTTAATTATCAGTGCAGATTCTGAACTAGTAGACATGGGCCTCCCAACAAAGTGGTAAAGAATCAGAGTGTTTGGTGAATGCTTCTGCTGCAACTGAATCCTAATGACAGAAGAGAAGAAAA
>VZTN01029289.1:5299-30090 GCA_013400515.1 Erpornis zantholeuca | reverse complement strand
TGCAGGCACAACAACTACTTCTTCATCAATGTCACTCAACAACACATCACCTGGCATCTCTCCCAGAAAAGAAATATGCCATCTATATCAGACATATGGCTTCTTCCAGCATAAGGAGTGATAGCCTCAAGGATGCTCTCAGACACAGCTTCTTCTGTAGAAATGCATCTTGCCCAACAAGGGATGGAAGTGAGTGATGACTTTCTCTTCATCCATATACCTTTATAATGTACTTACTTTCTCAAATCCCAGCTCACATGTTGAATTAGAGGCCTGCTGAAAAGCTTCTATCTGTTCTTGTTCATCGTGTGCATCCCACAACACATCACCAAAAACTTCTTCTTCAGGAGCAGTGGAGTCTTCCTTATTAACCAAATCCTTGCCTTCTAGGTCTGTCATTTCACACCCCAATATATCCTAAGTAAAAATAAATTACATGGAGAAAACTGCAACTATACTAACTGCAAGCACATTTGCTGTTAGTCTCAATATGAGTGTGGCTCTACTAACATCAATATGTTANTAAATCAGCATAGACATAAAAAGCTAACATGCATCATATACTTTACCTGTTTAATTATTTTTTCCACACAATTATAGATTTCATATGCTCCTTCCTCCACACCTCCAACATGGTCAATCATCTGAAAAGGTAAATGGGAAAGCATGATGCAAATCGGGATCCAACTGAGAACAGTATTTAGAACTTCCAACAAAAACATTCTGGAACACATTTAAATTCCATTCTGTTGTGTTCCTTAGGTAAGATTCACTTTGCCTAAGAACTATAAAAATTGGGCACCTAGTTTCAGCTGTTATCAACAGTTGTTGTTGTAGAGGAAAATAAATGATAACTGATCAATTTTCAGGCAGCAGGAGTCTCTCTGGAGATACACTTCATTCCCTTCAGTGGCTAAAGAGGGACCTTGGATAAACAACTTTGCCATTTAAATGCCTAAACACAGGTAAGAAATTCTAACCTTATAGCTTAGCCTTTTTTTTTCAGTGAAAATGCACTGGCTTTTTTTTTCTCTCCTGCTAATGAAAACTTTGTAACATTCATAAATTTCAGATTCATTGATCTGCTCACAGAATGAGCACCCAGAGCGATGAGTGCAATGCAATTTCTCCTAAATCTGGGACTATTAGCATGCAGTGTTTATAGCAACTTTTAAATGCCATACCTTTGATTTGTTCATGTATGAAATTTGCTCAATGAGCTGTTGCTCTTAGGCTGTGTTAAGTCTGCCATCCTCCCTTCTGTGGTAAATTAACCGGGGTTTTTCTTCTGGATTTCTCAAGAAGGCTTCTTCACAGTCCTCCAACAAACAACTAGATTGGAAATCAGCATTCTTGTGCTATATTGCACTGCTGTAGTAAACAGTTCAATCAACACAAGCTCCAAAGATGGGTTTCACTGCAAAATCTAATTCAAAAGTCATATCTATTTATAACAAAAAGCAATCAAATACTTCAACAGAGAATTTGAGAAAAATTCTTCAGCAAGGAAATGCTAAGAGAGATTTACATTACTTGTACCAAAACCAGTAAAACCATTTTTAATTTTTTATGATTATTGATTTGTAAATTAAAAGCTGTTTTTCCTGTCATATCAATATGCAGAGTGAAAGGTAATTGCCTTGCATGGAAAAGACATGGTTTCACATATGATTAAGCATCATATATATGCTCTGCCATCAGTTATCTGAAGGTTATGTTCTGTTCTTTGATCTCTTTAGGGAAAGTCATTTAGTATTTGTCAGATGCAGGACAGTATTCCAATTTATAGTATTTAAAAAGGAGAATTTGACACCTCCAAATTCAAAAGCACTTTGTATTTATATACCTGAATGATACCTATGGATATCTATTGCTGTTCCACAGAAGGAACTATACTACTTGGGGATGCTGAGAATAGCAGACAGGATTGCTCAAATATTACCATCTTTACACAAGCACTACAATTTTCATCAGAGTTTTTCTACGAGAAATTCACTAAATTAATACTTAGGTTTTTTTTTTCTCTGCATATTTTGTTCTTAAACATTTGTGCCCCACTTGCATAAATCTGGGTTATTTGGAAGCAGCATATAATGCATAACAGTAACATTCCTAACACAACTCAAACAGTATCCCTCATCTGGTGTTTTTTTCTTTAGTGAATCATGCTTCTTCTTCTAGAAGGTTAAGAAATTACTCACTGAACAAACTGAACACATTCCATCACTACTTGTCATGAAACATCATGACTTCAGTAAATCAAAGCTGTCAAAAGCTAGCATAAGGTAACACACAGGAGAGCCATGAAATTAGTCTGAAAGACAGCCAAAATCAGGAACTAATATGTGATGGAATAAACTGAAAACACCATAAACAGGTGTAAGGCTAGATAAGCAAATGAAAAACACTGAGGACATTCACACCAGCCATTTTGAATTCCTAAGACACAGCCACACGCACAACAGAGAGCTGCTCTTGGAAAGCAAAACATTTCTGTATGTTATTAAGGCATCATTCAAGCTGTATTTTAAGAGAATTTGTAGCTACAAGAAAAAGAAAAATGGTACAAAACATACACTCTTTTAAGCATCTGCATTAGCAAACCTAACGTTTGAAGGAGTATCACTTTGAAGTTACTAGCTTAGGAAACGTACTGAGCAGAGCATCCCATACATTTTAATAAGCTATGCACTCTGCATAAATTACCAGTTGCCACTTGTTTCACCCATCTGGAAAATACTCACCTCGGCAAAGTTAAATGCAGGAGCAAAATAACTAATGAACTTTTTTCAATTTCCCATTTTCTTACATCCTGAAGAGGCCTTTCATTCTCTGTTGCAAAATTAACAACTTGAAAGAAGTATCCCATTGTTTCACACACTCTTTGAAGTTTTGGAGAGTAGTTCTGAAAGCAAATGTGAGTAACAGTGCTTTATTACTAAACATGCATAGCACTAAGGATCTACTGAACAAATTTCAGTTTCTTTTCTCTAAGCAGTTTCTTCCCCTGAAGCCATTGACAGTACTTTCATTGACTTCACTGAAATCAGACTATACCTACTAAAGCTTTCAAGAAGTATTAGACAAATATCTGAACCAGCACCACACTGGAAACAAGACAGCATATAAGGGAGTATAAGCTTGTGAGGTACTCACTCTAACAAAGATGGTCACTTCTGGCTGAGTCTCATCAGTACTGATAATATAACATCTTACTGTGTTACTCCACAGAGAGTGGGAAAACAGAGGAGTAACCTGCAACAAACTGGCAACAGCAGCATCCCAATCATCTGCCAACGAAAAAAAAACCCAAAATGAAGTCTTAGAGATCTTCATATATCATTACACTGCATAACAGATAAGTCATCACCTCTTAACATTATGAATACTACATTTTATTTAAAATAGTGGTAGTGTTTTTACTCAATTATTTAAATTTTATGAACTTTGAGAACCCATACCATTTGATAACGTCATACAACTTGATAATGTGGCAAAATAAAAGTGTTAAACATATTTACATTATCATCACAATAATATTTCCTTTAAAAATGATTGATGAAATATTTCCACAAAATCAAGCTGATAGTTGTAAAACAAGTAACAATATGCAGGAGTAATACTTTCACTCACTAGCAAACACTTTTATTTCCTTCAGATCTATATGTATTTCAATTAGACTATGTGAATATATGACAGCAAAACACTGTGGGAACTTCCTCTTCTGGAGAACAAATCCATTGCCTTCCATAGCATAGTATGTTTATTCCCTACAGAAACAATGAGTTTTAAAACTTTATCTTAGACACTTCATTTTGTGGCTGGTCATTCTTTCAAGACAGGAATAGGTTCTATTCTCAGGACCACATAGGTTGATGAAAGGCTTAGTGTATGAAGTTGGAGCCATCAAAGGGAAGACTATCCCCCTTCCACTTCGTAGGCACAGACTTCTGAATCAGAGCCTGAAGGATTGAAGAAAGAAAGGAGAAACTGCCAGCAAAGCCAACTATATGCAGGAGAGGTTCCAAAGCCAGGAAAAGCTGGAGGAAACCAGAGTATCAGAAGCCAATTTACAAGAGGCCACTTGGGAAACAAAATTCAAAAGCAGGAATTATTGACAAGAAAATATCAAGCACTGATTTACATAACAACATGTACATCCTGGTCTTGCAATCAGATTTCCATAAGCGGCCCTAAGCAGAGTCAAAACCCAGGCAAATTCAATGAAAAAACTGGGGTATAGTTTATTCTAATACAAATGTGATGTTCATACTCAGGGAGTAGAGAATCTGAATACAAATGGAAAAAAAGAACACCAGCAGATATTGAAAGAAAGAGTCACTATTTTCCATTGCAAACATAAGGAACCTACAACAAAGCACTGGTCACCACGTATATTAAACATAATTTACCTACACTTCCTTTTATTTTTACAAAGAATTTCAGATCATCCTTTGGTTAAATTACCCAAGAATGGACAGAAAAGGATCTAAGAAGGAACTGAGTTACTTAAGAATGGTTAGAAAATTCCATAGACACTTACAATCCCAGCAAAACTACCATTACTTACCTCTGTTTATATTTGCAAATGGTCCCTCGACATCTATGGAGCTATGAGCAAATTCAGGCCCTCTGAAAGACTGCTGAAGTTGCATCATACTACCCATGGATGGCTCACTTCCCAACACTCCTCCATTCCAGTATTCAGACTGTGCCCCAGTAGCTAAGAATTGGAAAACAAACAATTCATTGTCACTAAGCAAGGTAAATTACCAGTCCCAAATACTCCAGCTGAAACCTACAGCCACATGCCACTGACTGTAATTTCTTTTCCTTCAGCAGATTTGCTCACACCTTCGTGTGCTATAGTTCTAAACTGTTGCTTGTCCAAAGTTGATGAGAATCCCTGACACCAAAGGCTGAGGGTATTTCTTAATATTTACTATTACATAGATTGCTCACATCTGAACCCTTTCCATGTTATTAAATTCCTCATGCAGCATATACAACATTTTGTACATACTTAATTTTCATTAAAGATCTAACTCTGCTGTTCTGGAACGTACAGCAACTGACACTGGCATATGTCATCATCCAAAGTGTCTAAGATTCCCTCTAGTTTCAGGTGTGATTTTTGGATCCTTTGCAGAATTATCTCTCAGTTCTAGAATAAGAAAACTCAGAAAAAGACTAGAAAACTCGGAACAGTTGATGGAACAATTTTTAAAAAGTGTTCAAGTCACAGTGTCTAGACAGTACTCTGTCTTCATCTATTCATTTGTAATACCAGAAATATGAGGTTCCCACAATCTAAACCAAGTTCCCAGGGTTTGTTGCTTTTACCCTTCAAACTACTTTAAGCTGCTTTTCATCTGGATTAGTAAAACTTATTTTCAAACAAATATAAACATTCGTCTTCTGCTTTACTATTTGGAGACTTCAGTCATGTTCCAACAGAAAGTGTTTGGGATGAAATTCTCACCTGTAACATCTGTACAATTATCATCAGAATCAGACTCTTCGGGATCAAACACTTGGATTCCCTGGGCCTGGAGCCTCTGGAGTTTTGCTTCTAGCTCTCGTTTGGCCCTCAGTAAGTCCTGAATCTCATTTTCTTTAGTTTCTCTAAAAATCTATGAGCAGGAAAGAAAATCTTTTAAAATTCAGTATCTGTTCCTGAGCTCATGTTACCTACTTTCATTTGGAAAATTAGTTTGTAGCATTCGTTTACCAAGCAAAGGCACGAAAATGTGAACATGAAGCCATCATGAGTCAGAAATGAGCAGGAAATCATAGTTTAAAATTATCTATTTTTAAAATTTTATATTTTATAAAATATTATCAACCTTAGCATACCATTCTGAAAGAAGCCTGCATTAGTATGTTCATTAAAATTAAAAATAACTCTTTACTTTTTTTAATTTATTGTCTTCTAAAATCACTACATGTAACCATTTTTTCAAAGTTTCCCTTTTATTCTTCTTATGTATCTTTTTACAATTACATATAATCTTGTATTTACTTTTTATTGTTGCAGAAATTTAAATTTCCTATGATAGAAAGTCATCGAGCATCTCCACCTGTCCTGTTTGTAAAGCATTACCATCATGTGGGGAAGAAAACATGAACCTAGTTTTAAATTCAAAGAAATGAAGTAGTCTTTAAGTCTCATTTTCTTAAATAAGGTCAAAACCAACCCTCTTTTTATACATCTGCCAAACATAAACTACAACATGTAGCTCCAGACAGGTACAATTAAAGACAAGAAGAATCTTGAAAACAGTGAAAAACTAGAACCTAGTGCCCTAGTGCCCTAAAAGTATCATCTGCAGCAGAAACATCTGCCTGGCCTTTCAAAGCATCCCTTCAGAGAGTGCAAACTGTCTCTGACTGGTTATCATATTTTTGCAAAATAGTCAAAACAGATGCGCCAGTACACACTTTTAAAATAAATGTAAGCTAGAGGTGTTACACCTTATAGTGCAATATATAAAATTTACTCAGAAATAATGGAACTCTGTGTTTATAAATGCCTTCAGCATGTCTGCTGCCCATGTTTTCTTGTCACTCTCAAATATAAATATTCTCCCGCGTTCAAATTCAAAGCAGGAATTTGGTTTGTGATGTATCACTCCATATTCTCCTTTTAATATTTAAAAAGTTATTTCCTATTTTTTCCCTCTTAGTCTTACAGAGAGGTTTTGGAAGAATTATTTTAATGGAAATAGGCAGCTACAGCTATGATGCTCTAAGGTTTCTTTAAGAAGGAGAGGTCCTCATGATAGTTATTGGAGAAGGGTTCGTTTGGGAAACATGAACAAGTGGCATCCATCTTTTTTGGTCATTTCCCCAGGAAAAGAAAAGTCAAACCATACCTTGAATTGCCTTTTGACCTTGTCTCGATCATGTTCAAAAGTAGCAGCTCTCTCCATGGCTTGGTATTTAGCTTCTAATGCACTTTCTTTCTCTCTAAGTATTTTCTGGTAGGTTTTCTGAAGTGCCTGAAAATATTTAATATTTCATTTTTTCTGAGTTTTATCACTAATTAAGATATTTTAGATTACTTTTCATGTGTTGACTACAGCATTATCCCAGCACCCTACATCTCTCCTTCCTGCAGGGAAGCCAGAATCATGGAATATGATGAGTTGGAAAGGAACCACAAGGATCATCGAGTCCAACTCTTGTCCCTGCACGGGACACTCCAAGAGTCACTCCTTGTGCCTGAGAGCAGTGTCCAATCATTTGAACTCTGTCAGGCTTGGTGCTGTGACCACTTCCCTGGGGACCCTGTTCCCGTGCCCAACCACCCTCTGGGTGAGGAACCTTTTTCTGACATCCAACCTAAACCTTCCCTTGAACAGCTTCAGGCCATTCCCTCGGGCCCTGTCACTCGTGCCACAGCCGCGCGGGGTGCGGTCCCCATCCCCAGACACACTTTGACGGCATCCCGATGGCTCAGCAGGAGAGCACTGGGGCACGCACCATTCCCCCAGCACCTTGCCTTCCCTCGCACCCGTCACCTCCCTGCCACAGCTTTCCCCGGGAAGCGGGACCAGTCCTTGGCAGCCCCAGCTTCGCTGCTCAGTGCCCTCACCCTCGGGGCAGCGGGCGCTACCTGCAGCTCGGCGCGCAGCCGCTTGTTCTCCCTGTCCAGCTTGGCCTCCTTCTTCACCATGGAGGCCACCTCGTTGTTCTTGCTGACGCGGAAGATCTCGTACTCCTTCCTCAGGCGCTCGTACTCGGCCACGCACTCCAGCTCCTGCACCGAGGCCGTCGACTTGAAGCTGGCGCCGATGAGGCCGCCGGGCCGGGAGCCGCCGANGGCGGCTGAGGGCCATGGTCCGCTCCTTGGGGCGGCCGGACGAGGAAGGGAGAGCGAGAGGAAGCTGCCCCGCGGGCCGCCTCTCTCCCTCCCTCTCTCTCCCGCTCCCGCCCCGTCCCACGGCGGCTCCCTGCTTGGGAACGCAGCTGGAACAGTCCGGGAGGGGGAGCGCCAGCCGCCGCTAGAAGCAGGGGAAAAGCGGAGAGGGGGAGCCGGAGGGGCTGGCGGGCGGAATCTGCTCCTCTCAGCGAAAAGTGACGGCGTTTTAGGGTTTTGCTGCTAAAAACTGATCCTAAAAACTAATGTGAGGTCACGGCAAACTTTCCCATTCCCGCTGCCACCATCTCAGCCTCGCCGGGGATGCTTCAGCAAAAAGAAAAAAAGAAGTGCTAATTTTCTTCTCGCCGCACGCCGGGCTGGTCTACTCCTTTATATCGCACTCTTCTCCTTAGCCAAACAGGGACACGTAGGTTGTGCCACAAGCTTTGGTGTTGCACAGACCTTGGAGGAGGAATTACCTCTCACCGCTCTGAAGCTGTGACCTCTGGGACCAGCTGGCACTCTCCAAGGAAGAACTGAGAAGACCTGGTAGTGGCACCACCAAAAGTTAGTGCTGGGCAATGGTGCCATGTTGTGCCAGAGTGCTTCCACCTTGTGTGCCTCATCTGAAACTTGTGAATTGCCTGTTTGCAGATCTTCCCTGTCAAGAATAAGGAAGCCGTAGATTATCTGCCCCTTGAATTATCCTAATGACTTTTCCTTCTCTGTCTCTCAAAAAAGCCCTGTTTGGTTTCCTCACCTGCCATAGGGAATCCAGCGGAACAGATCCCCATGGTTGAGGAGAACCTGCCCTAACTTTGTTCCCAAATCTCAGAACCTGCCCTAACTTTGGCATGAATAACAAAAATGTCACTACTTCACAGCAGACTTTGCCTCATGTATGTGCCAGGTTTGTTAACCATGACCAGGGGAGCCATTTCCTCTTAACAATGACGAAAAAAATCTTAAAAATGTCTTTCCAATGAGACATCTCTGAGTTACAAAATCTACTGGAGGGAAGTTACTTTTGTGTTTAGTAACAGTAGTAGAAATAGAACAAAAGATGTTGCTTTATTTCCTTGAGTAAAAACTTTGTGTTTGGAAAGTATGTGCTTTTTTTCCCCCTAATTTTGCCCCATTGTTTTTAGGAGGAAAAAACAATTTCTTGTCTGAATATCATTTATTGATAAATCATCTTAATAATCTATTCCGCTTATTCTGCTTTGGTGAAAAAGACAGATACAGAACATGTGACAATTCTGGGAAGAGGAAGGGTGCTGCTATGTTTTCTCTAATAGTGACAGTAACGTAGCCTGCACAGTATTAGGTGATTCAGCAAATAAGCCTGTAATTCTGTAACAAAGCAGGGCTCTTGGTTTCATTTTTTATGTTGGTATCAGGCAGTTTCTCCACTTCACTGCTGTCTGGGCTCTGGGAACAACTAAAAATTCATTCATGCTGGTGCTTGAACTGAATTATTCTCATATTCTGAGTTTTTGAATATCAAAATCTCCAAGCTTTAAGCCTAGAATAAAAAGTGTAGTATTGTAAAAGCTCTTGGATTCCTTCTAATAATCCACTTGACATTAACAAATAGATTGGAAGAGCAGTAAATGCTGTTTCTCTAATGCTGCCCCTGGGTGCATTATGGAATTTTTATGGATAATAAAGACCATATTAACACAACTCTTTCTAAAGAGAAAAATTATACTGCTTCCCTATTGCTTCATGGATTGGTTTTCTAATGTTTAGAGATTAGAATAGCTTGCTTCAATATCTAATTTGTAAACTAACAAAGATTGCCTTAATTCACTGATTAGGACAATTCAGAAAGAAATCCAACTGTTCATTGCACAAATATTAGAAACAGTGTCTGAGCATGAGCCGTCTTAGCTTTCAGAAATGAATTGACCCAGAAAATAATTTGCTGGAGGAAACACAGTATCAAGTCCTTTAAAAATTTCTTTTAATGTTATGCTACTTTTTGAAGTGTGAATTGGATCAGCCCAGTCCTTAGTTCTTTGAGGCTATCGATGCTGGGTGTATTGTGCCATAAAGTTCTTCACTGGTCAGTGAAAATATTTGGGGCAATTGAGCAGCTTCCTATTTAACATTTCCATTTTTTTACGTAATTTAGACAGTTTGTTAAAACATTCCATGAGTGAAACATGCTGGGTTAACCTTGGCCAGTTCTTATTATTACATGGTGTATTGTTGAAGTTTCTTACTGCTGATTTTATTTCATTTTGGGAGTATTTGGTGACTGTTGGCAAACAAGTTCTATGGATCTAAGGATCTGTCCCATAGAGAAAAGTTAGGAATTAGACCTTTGCAAGAGGGTTTGGTTTTTTACATATATTATTAAGCTCAGCTCTGAGTTAAGAGATGTTCATTTTATAAAATAATGTATCTGAAACCTATGCATTCCAGTAAAATTTTGTATACAAAGTCAAGCTATGGCAAGATAAGGGGATGCTTAGGAAAGCCAAAGATGATAGGTTGCCACAGATTGATTACCCAGTAAAAATGAGTTGCTTTGTTTAGAATGAATGGTGTTAATGACCTGAAAACAGAAGATGCTTTAAACGAAAGGCAAGTGACCAAATTTCTGTGCAATATTCATTTTGTTAACTCAGAGGCTGGAGTGACTTTTAAGGCTGTATGCTACATGCATAAGCAAAGTGTGTTAAAAATCCTTCATAAATCCGTATTAAATTGTTTTTGCCTACACTGAAGGGAGTTGAAAATATTATCTCCTTCATTATTCAAAAATGTGTGTGTCTGACAGAACATGATAAAGGAATTCTAGTGAGGACAAAAGATGTAGAATGTAATTCTTAAAAGATTGCTGGATTATAGAGACCTTTTACAAGGGCATGGAATGATAGCACAAGGGGTAATAACTTTAAACTGAAAGAGGGTATATATTGAGATTAGATACTAGGAAGAAGTTCTTTATTGTGAGGGTGGTGAGGGTCTGGAGCAGCTTGGCCAGAGAAGCTGTGTATGCCCCATCCCTGGCACTGTTCAAGGCCAGCTTGGGATGGGGCTTTGAGGAACCAGATCTAATGGAAGGTGTCCCTGCCCATGGCAGGGGGTTTAGAATGAGATAATTTTTAAGGTCATTTCCAACCCAAACCTCTTAATGAGTATGGTTCTATGGTATAAGATTCCACTTCCTTCTTTTTAGAGATGATGATGACTTTGCTCTAAAAGGAGACCACTTGCTATTGGTCTGTTCTTCATTAACTTCTTGTCTCTCCCCAGTGCATTGTGCATTGAGCACAAAGTCCAAGTCTGAATAAGCCAAATGGCTGATCTACTTACTCAGCTTCTTTGTTTTCTATAATAGGGCCTGATGATTTTCAATTGAGATGATCTGTTTTCAATCTGGTACACTAATTGTTCCATAACAGCCTGAGACTGCCACATCTTAGTTCTGAGCATGAGAATTATTTTGTTGTCTCTGCCGTGTTGTGACACTCGCATTTTGTTCATCTGCATGAAGGACATCTGTTCATCTGCATCTGTCCTCCTTGGAGACCTTCATGCTATGCATCGGCACTTCCATGATTCACCAGCCACTATGGCTGGTATGTAGGGCTCTGGAGCTGTGTGCAGCTGAGGTGATGGCTGCTGGATAGGTAGATGTCTTCTTCCTTTCTCATGTGTCCCAGCATAGCTGTGGCTATATCCAACATTAAAACTGGCTTACGCCTTGCAGTCTTTCTGTGACCTGATATGAAATTGCATAACTGGGATTTGAGTCATTTGAGGTGTTGTGAGCATAGGAGACAAGGTAACTAAGAAATTGATCACAGTTCATCATTAGCTTAACAAGTTAAAAATTAATATTCAGAAGCAAGACTTTGTCATAAACTTAACTTCTAGAAGTAGGACTGTACAATTGAAGTCTGAAGAAATGTACTGAAATTCCAACTAAAATCTTAAGATATTTTCTTTCATTAAGCACGTTTATGAGAGTCTCTAATACATCTGCTTTTTTCCTTTTCAACATAAAAATAATTAAACATACCTGTGGTTAATTGTAGACTGCCTAACAAATTCAACCTTGGCACATAGTTCTAAGTTCAAATAGCTACTGAACTTGCTATGTTTCTCTCAGTAACTTTGCTACAGTCTGGCAAGTTGAAATCATCAGCTTTCTTTCCATTTGCTGAGAGGCCTGAAAGTTACCTGGAGCAGAGATGATGAAAATCATCATGAAGGAGAGGACATCTGCTTTCAAATTCTCCCACAGCTTTAGATGTCATAGCCCTTTGCCACTAGAGGACAGCAAGACCTCAGGAAAATGGAGGTTGTATGAGGAGGTGAGAGAAAAGGAGAGAAATTGCTTACACAGAGCTAAGAAAGTTCAGAAGTTACACACTTCTAGGTATAATCAATCTTCTTAAAGGTTGAGTTAATTTTGGAAAATATTTCAAGACAAAATACTGAGGAGGCAGATAAATAAAAGCTGAAGTTTTAATGTAGGGCTTTGTCTATCGGTTATAGATAATGTTATTTGAAAGCTACAATTCTAATTAGCTTTGAGAGCTGTACACTGTTTCCATTAAATTCATATATAGTTTTGTATTGATTTCAGCCAGAGGAGGGCTTTGCTTTGAAATCTTAAATAACTGGTAGGTGTTCTGATTTTTGATGAAGAAATTAGATACCCTTATGTAGAAAGGTTTTACAGTCTGTTATTTAGAATGGAAATAATAGACTGAACACACTGAAAAGGAATCTTCTGCCTCTACACCTATCTACTACTGTAATCATGTTTATGTTTGTAACTTCTAGTGCCAGGACTCATTAAAAGTTTCAACATAAGCTGTAGGAAAATTATTCAGGACAGTGCAATTCATAACCAAAATCATACTTTTCACCTTCATGGCTTTAGTATGTCAGGCAAGAAAAACTTATTTAATCTTCATGGTAAGTCACTTGGTGATATTTCTCCATTAAGAGTTCAAAAGCCTCTTTGAAGTGACCTTAGTTTGTCGTAAATCTGAATTGAGTTTTAAGCGAAAATTACACAATGAGTTATAATCCTAGTAAGAAGAGAGCCCTTGAACATCTATTTTATCATCACTGAATCCTCACTGAACTGAGAAGGACAGATCAGATTTTGCAGTCTCATGGTCATTTTATCCCAGGCCAGTTGGATTAATGTGTATGATCACAAGAGGAAGAACTAATCTTGTTCACCAGAAAAGTGGGGTGAAAGTGAAAGAAATATCCAAACAAACAGCAAAACAGAGACATAGTAATGACAAGCAATTGCTGTTGCCATGCTTTTTATTGCTTCAGCCGAGAGCCAGAAAACTACAGTGGTGCATAGCAAGGGATGAATATAGAGAAATATGCTGGAACTTGCACCTAATAATTTCAACGATTACTTACGAGTGTCCTTTACAAAATCTTCTCGTGTTAGAGGGAATGTGAAATTCAATAGGACCCAAGTGAAATTTCATGAGTAGTTTCATGCTGCATTGCTCATCCCCAGACCATCTGCCTTCTTGGCAGAGCTGAGTGTCCCAATAACTTATCCTGTTTGGGATTTGCAAATTAAGCCTCCTAAATCTGAACAAAATTTTCTTTGAAAACACGTGGAAATGGCACTGCCAATATGAAAGTTTGATACCGGAGTGAGTTCACTGGCTTTTTATCCTGCAGCAATTAGGTTCTGCATCTTTTGTTTCCCAGAAGGTTGCCTTGACCAAGGGGCTATAGGCAGGACTGGGCACTGACCTTCTGCAGCTGTCTGGGGAGAACTAGCATGTCATACAGCAGAGAGTGCATGTTTTATGGGACCATAAGGAACTGTAAGGATCACAATTCTCTAAGTCAGTGATTAGGATTCCTCCTCTCTTCCAGTGAGCTAAAAAAAATGTATTCTGTCTCCAGATGTACTCAGCTATACCAAGATGAGGATGAAATGAACTCTTACATCTTTAGATGCTTGATTCTGGGAAGAACCTGAGATCTTGAGAGTGATCAGGTATAAACCATAGTCGTTCTTCATCATTCCTTTAGGTAGCTATTGTCTCTGTCATTCTGTATTCTGTCTATGGTCAACTGTGACTCTGCTCTTATAGTCTCTAGAAAAGTCAGACTTTTAAAGCCACAAAGTTCACTGTCAGGGCAAGAGGCTTAAAATTTGGTGTGACAGTGCTAGAAGATGCCATATTTAAGTCTGGTTCTAGAACAGTCTTTATGCAGTGATGCAAATGGTTGCAGTTCACTAAGGTACCAATTTAGCAATGTCCTTAATCATGCCTAATCTGTAATCATGTCAGTACTTACTTTGAAATCCAAGGGGCTAATTCCTTCCTGCCATTTTTTTCTTGCAGATGGTGTCATTCTTATCTTCAAGCACAAGCAATTTTGGTTTTAGGAGTCATAAGGACAGCCACAGAAATTTTTTTTCTGACTTGATCAAATGCCAAATAAATTATGTTGAAATCCTGTGAGAAGTTTCTTCAGAAATCCCTGCATTGTTAGGCTAGTGGTAGAAGTGCCAGCAGAGGCATGGTATGTGGGATGCTGAATCCTGGCTTTAAGAAAATAAATACTAGAAAGCTTCCCAGAAGTTCTTAGCCTGTGGATTTGAAACTCTTATTTCAGATCTGTGTGTCCCATCAAAGGATTATATGCTCTGAACTTCCAGAGGCAGGTCCTTTTCATCTAGCTGAAAATTAAATACTGAGTTCCTTTCATTGATCCCCCCCGTTTTAATTATGTAGTTGAAGTGCTTATTACTGAGGGGTGCTGTTATATTTTATTATGTGTACCGCTAAACAGGATACAATTTCAAGAAATTAATTGGACAGTGTGAAAATTGCTGAAATGAATTAAGAATCTTAGGTATTTTCCATGGAGTTCATGTCATTAGATAGAAAATGTAGTTGCTTGTGTGCTACTTTAGTTCTGCATTTACAAGCGGAAATAGGCAACTACATGATGAAGAATTTTATCTCTAAACCATTATGTGGCATATTTTTGAGTCAGTTTATGTAGTTTCCAAAAAAATTTCTCCTGCTACTGGGGTATCAGGTTTTTTTAGCACTTCATTGTCTATTGTATTTAAATTCCCTATATGGGACATGTATTGAAACCAAATTATGTTTCTCTTTTTGTAACTGCAGCAGATTCTGAATATCCTGAGGCTATAACTGACTGGCATACAGAAAGATTAAATAACCATTGCATAATAGGAGTGGCTGGAGAACAGGAGCTGCATATACTCTTTAAAACATATGGAATTTAAAAAATGTGATTCAAATGAAGAAAGACTTCGGGGTCAGGTATATATTAAATTAAGTTACGGCTTATGCCTTGAAGACTTCAAAAGAAAGGACATACCACATGATTATTACTTCATTTCTGAAAAGTTGTTTTCCCAGTTGTCCTTCACCTTCCACAAACTTATTTTTCTCCCTTCCACTCTTCATTGCCATGTCACCTTTCACCATCTTTCAGAACATGCCAGAGGAATAGTCAGACAACCAGATAGACACTGGCAAGGCCTCTTCACTGCTGATACTCAAGTATGAGTGTTGCAGCAGCCACACATTTTTCTGCATTCTTTTAGGGATTGCTCTGCACCACACATCTGACTTCATCCCCTCAGATCCTAATTTAGTCTTCTGTCTCTCTAAAAAAACCCAAAAATACCTCCAACAACTGCTGTTTGAAGTAGCATCACATATGATAAAGGAAGGGGAGAAAGATAAGAGGTATCTTTTTGGCTTGGGGTCAACATTGATGAAAGTATGTTCTGGCAACAGGAAGACTGCACTCTCATCAATATCTTTGTGGTAGAAAGCAGAGCACAGGTTTCAAATAGTGGGGAAAAGACAGGGCGAAGTGCTTGGTGTGAGGCACAATCTTTAATACTTGCTGGTATCTCAAGTGCAAAGAAAATAGTCTTTGCAGTCACGAGGGCTAAACTTCTTTTTGAAAGTTTCTGCTCTGCACAGAGAAAGCAACTGGTAATGAGAAGAGAGACCTAACTCCCAAGGGCAATTTCTAAGAACAAACAAAGCAGACTTTTTCTACATGTTTTAAAGACCTTTTAAGGTTCTTTTAAAGACCTTTAAAGACCATAATGAATTCAAAGGGAAACTAGGCTATAAAACATCTTTTCAATGTATTTATAAACAGCAAAATATCACTTTATTTTTAAGCAAGGTAAATAAAGCCATGAAATACATAGCTCAGACCTGTCAAAAATATACTGCCTTTGAATCAGAAGAAATATTTCCCTCTACATCTTCAAAACAATTTTAGAATTCTGTCTGGCAATGAGACTAGTCTTCAAAACAGTAATCCTACTTAGCTTTAAATTGTTAAATGTCAGAACTGAGCTTATGTTCACAATGGAACTAAATGATGAACAGCACCAATTGAATGACCTTTATTGAGTAAACAATTTGTTGCAGCCTCTGGTGAAGCCTTTCCATTGACATGCCTTTAGATTAGATGATACGTAAGAATAAACACTACTGATAGCTAACAGTAAAGGAAACATTCAAAATATTACTTTATTTCCCATCCTCCCTAAAGCCTGTCACTTCATTCTCATGTACCTGCTAAAGAAATTCCCAAGGTTGCTTGAACATTCCGAGATTTCTTTGAAAATTAATCTGCATGGAAGAGAAATTGAGAGCAAGGGTAACCTTCTTCCTGCCACACAGGTGATGGAAGAAAAGAACTACAATTTTTTGGTTAAGGGTCATCTTGTGTCATGAAGTGAGGTAGCAATGAGCTTTTATTTTCTCCCACAATACCTGAATAGCTTGGAATCTAACTGAGCACAAGAGAAGTACCTATGCTTTGAGACATTGTGGCAGTGCTTCCTCAGGGCATCAGGAATACCGAGGTGGGGCATTCATATCTAGTAAATAGCAAACTCGTGTGCTTGGTTTCAGAACCAAATGTCTCCAACCCCTTCTGCTAGCAATGTGGCAATGCATTTTTGGAATTGCATTCCAGGGTCCACTCCCTGCGGAATGTGCTGTGGAAATAAGGCCATGTCTCTGTTCTCATCTTGTTGCAGTTTAGGGCATGGTATTAACACAGGGTAACATCACAGATTTACAGAATATGCTGAGTTGGAAGAAAACCACAAGGATCATTGAGTCCAATTCCTGGCTCTGTGCAGGACACCTCAAGAATCACACTATGTGCCTGGCAGCATTGCTCAAATGCTTCTCAAACTCTGTCAGGCTTGAAGCTCTGACCACTTCCCTGGGGACCCTGTTCCAGTGCCTGACCACCTTCTGGGTATTTTTCTAATACCCACCCTAAACCTCTCCTGACAAAACTTCAGGTCATTCCCTCGGGTCCTGTCACTGGTCACCACAGAGAAGAGATCAGTGCCTGCCCCTTCTCTTCCTCTCACATGGAAGCTGTAACTGCAGTGAGGTCTCACCTCAGTCTCCTCTTTTCCAGACTGAACAGACCAAGTGACCTCAGCCACTCCTCACTTCCAGGCTTCCATTCCAGACCCTTCACCAACCTTGTTGCCAGCCTCTGGACACTCTCTAATAGATTAATATCTTTTTACATTGTGGCACCCAGAACTGCCCCCAGCACTCGAGGCGAGGCTGCCCCAATGCAGAGCAGAATGGGACAATCCCCTCCCTTGCCCAGCTGGCGATGGCCTTGCTCAGCTGGGGTGCCTGATGCACCCCAGGACAGAGTTGGTCCTCCTGGCTGCCAGGGCACTGCTGTTCAACTCAACCAGGACCTACCCTAGAGAAGATACTGCAGTGTTTGGATGCATCTTTTTTAAAGGCTAATGTGTGCCTTTAGTTAGCATGAAACATAGAATGGTGTTTAAGTGGTATGGTTTGTTTTTCTGAGCATAGGCAGATACATGTTCCATATGAAGTGTCTCCTTAGGCACCAGGCACTTTCAGAAGGGTGTGAAAGCAGAATACCAGCCTAAGTATGAAGCTCACAGACAAATGATGAGAGCACAGATGGGTTGCAGGGCCTGAAGCCTACAGGGAATGAGCAACAGAGTTGAGCATGTGTTTTCCTCAATGATGGTTGGGCAGAGACTATATTTGGTAGTGGGTTCTGATTTTGTATTTCAGTGCAGTCATGAATTTTCATGAAGTTCAAGAAGCTACCTATTTAGTTAGTCACACCATAGGGAAATTTTCATATGCAGAATGTATGAGTCTCTTACTCATAGCAGCATGTTGTCATTGGGGGAGAAGTATTGGAGTCTACTTTCGTCAGTTATTTAAAAAAAATGGTAAAAAACAAGTGTAGTAAGCAATCAGGTCAGTGCTAAAAAGTTCTCTCCCCAATTCTGAGTGAGGAATTAACTTGTATCCCTGACAAATTCAAGAAAGTAATCAGACTTTCTGTGTGGTAAATAAATTCTTTGTCAACTTGAAACCTACCATTAAGTTTATCAGGTAAAGATAATTGATCTATGTTCATACTTCTGATATTAATCCAGCTGTTTAACTCCTTTTATGTTTGCTCCTCATTAGTCATCACATGCATAATTTATGATCTACTTTTTCAAAGCATGGATTTGTGTACATTGGTTCTTTTATATCTTCTTGTAAAATTTTGCAGTAGAAAACTTAAAAACTGAGAGGATCATATCATACTAATGTATAAACCTGTACAGAGTGACTGAAAGAAGCAGCATATATCCCCTGCAAACTGATATTTTCTCTTTGCAGGGTTCCAGCTACATGAAAAGACATGAAATTATTTGATTGACTTTTCCATGTGATGCATGTATATTTGGTTACCTGGGACATGTAAAGTTCATCTCAAACAAGCTGTGCAAGATGTGGTGTATTTGGTAGGATGCTTGTCAGTGTTGAATGTATGTGGCTGGGTGACCTGCAGGAGCTCTCGGAACTGCTGAGGTACAAAAGGATGGGAAGAATAGGAGGCTGCAGGGGAGCAAAGGTGGAGGTAGGAGCCCTCCCCAGGGCAACACGTTTGGATGAAAGAGGGGAGGTGAGAAGTGGATATTAACAGAGCTTCGTTCAGCTACACTTCCATATGGTTAAACAGCTGTGTGCTTGCTCCTCTCAGAAACATGTTTTCCTTTTACAGCTTGGAGCTGATTCATTCAGAGATGCACTACAGACCACAGCATAATGAAGCAGGGCCTTGCTTTCTATCTGGGTTATTATATTTTAATTAAATACCAGGCAAAATATTAAAAAACCCTCCACGTGACCTAGAAATCTAACTTACTTTTTCATCAGATTTCTTAGAACAATTTTGAATTGGTCTTTAACTCTGTTTGAACCACTACAAAAATGGAACCAAAATACCAGTGTGTAATGTGCAGCCATAATTATTTATTTTAAAGAATTTTGTGTTCGTTTGGAAAGGTAGAAAATGAGAAATACTGTTGTTGCACTCTTCCTTTAAATCACTTAGGCTAGCTTGTGAAAATGAAGAGTAAGCAGTGGTATTGGCAGAAAAAAAGTAGGAATTTCACTAAAAATATAAAGGAGAAACCAAAGGTACAAGAAAATGAGTGCCCTGAAGAATTTTTTTTCTTATCCCAAGATTCTTTCTTCAATCCATAACACCACTGAGCAGATTATTCTATTCTTAATTTTTGTATCTTTAAAGTCTACATTATAATTTACTCAGACTGTGGAACCTTGCATTTTAAATCTTCACTAATGTCTGTTGTAAATACCATGTTTGCTTTGATGAAAGAAATAATTTTTTTGGGGAGTTAAGCTTTTTCTTTAGTCCCTCTTGCTTAACTTTGTTATAATGCTTTAGGTAAGCATTTTAAAATAATACATTTTAAAGAGATTTGGAACTGAAATATGGAATAAATTTGGAAGATTTTAGAAAGATAGAAAAATCTTAAATGTAGTTGCGATATTTGCTGACATGTCTTACTGGGTGACAGAATAAACTGTATAACAGAGCTGTAAAGAATGGTGAGATTACATAATATTTGGATTTGAAGCCAAATTCTTCTTGGCTTTTGGTCCTGAGATAAAATACATCGACTTCAGATGTAGTTTCAACATCTTGTTTTTCTTCATTTGTAAGCAGTGCAAACATTACTGAAGCATTTGTGTACAGATATAGGTAAGAGTCACTCATCCATGTCTTTTATGCAAAGCTGGTGCAGTTAACCAGGCTGGAAATCCACAGCCTTTACTCTTTAGACCTTCTTCTTCCTGTAGAAGTAATCCCTGCAGATCCAAATTAGCCCGAAATCAGTGAAGACAGAACTGAACTCAAACAGTTCCATAAATTATATGTCATGTTGAGGTGAGGCTGTGACAGGAAAGGACTTTCTACTGTTTATGTTTCTACTTCTGCAGGGGAAAAGCTCAGCCTGAATATAAATAACTTACATATTCTGTGGGATAGATGAAAATTGCAGTATAGTATCACATATTGCACCATTTTCATCACATTTCATAATTTTGTAGAAAACCGCCTACTTTATTTACCCACTTCTTTCAAGAAAAACTGTGTTAAAATACTTGAGTTGTGACAGCTCAATGTCCATGCTTAGTCATATTTTGACTCAACCCCCTTGAACTTTATGGAAAAATATGTACTGTATTCCATTTTTAAACCGCCTATTCATGCAGCCATATACTCAAAAGAAATTGACTTTTAAAGAAGTGATTCCTAAATGTTCCACAAAAATATGTACTCACTTTGCAAGCAAATGTGTGTTTCTTAACAAAGCAGATTAAAAAACTTAAAGGTGCTTGTGAAGAACTCTAGAACTTTTTGCAAAAGCGTAAATAATCACTAGCAACATCACCGAATTTAATAAAAGTGGTAAGCAGAGAACTGCTTTTCCTTAAAAACAGATGTTAAAAATTCTCTCCTATAAAAACCTTCAAAAAGAAAAAGTAGGATTATTTCAATTGCACAGTTCACATTATAAATTTTCTAAAGAAAGTGTAATCCTGTGTTAATGCAGCTTCTTTAACTTGACTGTACAAGGTTTGGTTTGAACTCAAAAACCTCTTCAGGAGTTTTAATATTGCTCTGAATAAGCTCCGGAAGAAGAGGGAGATTCTACAAATGAGACTTTGCACTAGTTATTTTAAGTCTTCCAAAAAGAGATTTTACAATTTTTATACATCAATTGTTTTGGGGTTTTTTTGTGTGTGTTTGCAGAAGCTCAGACTTTTAAGTATATCTTCCTTTTGTTCATCACTTTGAGCATATATGGTTATAAATCTCTTTTACAGTGACTAATGATAAAATTCTTGCAAACACAAATGTAAATACATGAGAACTGTATTTTCCAGGGTGACAATTCCTCATCACTCAGAATTTTCAGTCAGCGTTAGATTTCTTTGATTCACTTAATTTCCTTCAACCACAATGTTGAGCTAGATTCAAGGGCTGCTCTGTAATATCTAGGAGAACCTTTTTTTTAAATTTTGGTGTCAAGTGCCACAATAGTAAATTCTTTTTGGATCTTGAAATGTTTCATTGTTCTCTTCATGGATACTGAATCTTGAAAAAGGGGGAGGGGATTGGGAAGGTGGTGTGGGCATGGAAGTTAGAAACCACTGAATAAAGGCAGAGGACAAAATGGCGTGCAAGGAGAAAAGTACAAAATAAATGAGATAGAGATGGATATAGATGAGCATTCCATTTCAGAAAGTCAGAAGAATGTATCTCACAGACCACAGGAGCAAGTGCAAGCAGCAGAGTTGATTGAAAAAGTATTTGCTACATTGCACATTTTCATCAGAAGCAAGCTCTGCACTTAGTTGTCCAAGCCTTCAGCTTTTCAGGTACGCTGGTTCCATCAAATGGAGCTGAATTGATCCCATATTTCTTTTGCCTGATGCCAATCAAAAGGCAAGAAAAGGAAGATATTCTGAGGGGCTAGCAGGCTAGGAATTGCATTTTGAATAATGCGACTACTTCTACAATACCAAATGAAATTTATCAGCTTAGTTACTATGCCAATTAGCTATAAATAGATCTCATCATTAGATGACAACAGCTGTATATTTGATATGATTTACTTTGCTTCTCCTGATTGCAAACACTGCTACATCTTAGTGCCAGATTAATTTTTATAAAGGGATTTCTAACTGATATAAAACATCATTATTCCACTGACTTAAATCCACCCAAGTCTCCATTTAAGTTGGGTGTTTGGCCAAAGTGTTTGATAGCTGGTGCCAAGGAAGGCGACAGTAATGCAGTAGAAAAAAAAAGAGTGAGTGATGAGAGATCTTCATTTTATGAAATTCTTATCTGATTTTTGGGTGAAAAGGTTACGAAATTATAGATGCAAGCTCTCATCTTACTGAGCAGTTCGTTTACTTTCATGGATGCTGATGACAGAGTCCTGTTAACAGAACATATGACTGCATACCTTAATTCTACTGAGGGAAAAAATCTTCCAAATGCTCTTTTGCTTTTCTTTATATCAAGAAATGACAATGAATTTAATTTTCCAATGAATAAGAACAGCAATCTGCTGGCTTGTTTTGTAGTATTGATAACTTCACCATGACAACAAAATAGTTCAATTATTCTGTTTCCCATCCTATAGCAATAGAGATGTAATAGAAATATATTCTTTGAGCTTATTATTTTGGATCCATATCAACTCTTATTTTTTCCCAAAGTTTATAGTAAATTGGAGTCTGGTGTTTGTATGATTTCTAGATAGTATCAAAACAATATTTGATCATTTGTGCAGCAGTTGGTTATTAATTTTTTCAGAAATTTCCAAGGTTTGAATCAAATCCACCTGGGATAGGACCTATGAACTATCACTGATCATACAAGAAATAACAGACTGAAATGAGTTAAACTGCTACAAGGTATATCAAATGTACAATGAGTACCCTGGGCTACTACATTGTCTAAGAAGAATGCCTCAAGGTCCTAAAATTGCATGAGTAGTGAGAGCTTTTCTTCACTCATGAAGTAGATAAAAATGCAGTTTCCTGATTTGCATTGGCTTTTAAAATAGTGGTAGTCTTACAGAGCCAAGTGCCAGCAATTAAAAAAAAAATGCAATCCCAAACCCCCACATATATTTGAGATTTCCGCTTTACAAATTTAAGATTATTTGTGTTTGACCACAGTCAAGTACAGTGTGATTTTCAAACCTTTCTAATTTTACTTAAAGGAATATTGAAATACTTCCATAGATTCTAATTTATATTTCTAGTTAACCATATCAGAGTTTTGACAGTTACATTTTTCCTATGCTGATTTTATTCCTTTTGAAAACTGTTTCCCTCTGTCATCTGTATGGAACAAAANNNNGGGCGCTGTCTTATTTTGGGCTTGTATAGGTTCATAACTTCCCAGAGGACAGGAAGAGCTGAAGTACAGACTGTTTGTAGTATCTCGAATGAAACACATGCATTAAGTCTTTGAAGGAAAAAGGTCTAATTTTACTGGGCTTTAATGTCGGTAAAGAAGAGTCCAACCTAATGTTTTAGGCAGCTGTCACCTCATTAAAATGCATACAACAGTGGATAATGCAAAATTAAAAGCAGTTTTGTTTAAAGGGAAAATCAAAGAAAGCTGCACCCTATGAACNTGCAGTTTCCTGATTTGCATTGGCTTTTAAAATAGTGGTAGTCTTACAGAGCCAAGTGCCAGCAATTAAAAAAAAAATGCAATCCCAAACCCCCACATATATTTGAGATTTCCGCTTTACAAATTTAAGATTATTTGTGTTTGACCACAGTCAAGTACAGTGTGATTTTCAAACCTTTCTAATTTTACTTAAAGGAATATTGAAATACTTCCATAGATTCTAATTTATATTTCTAGTTAACCATATCAGAGTTTTGACAGTTACATTTTTCCTATGCTGATTTTATTCCTTTTGAAAACTGTTTCCCTCTGTCATCTGTATGGAACAAAAGCAATCTCTGGGGCTGATTGTCATGGTACTTTATTTCCATATTTTTAAATTGTGTGAGAAGAAAGAGTCCAGCTTCATAAAGCAGGATTCTAGCTTTCCAGAGCAAAGTCACTCAGTGAACATATTCAATAACAAGCATTTAACAGAAGGTACAAGGGCGCTGTCTTATTTTGGGCTTGTATAGGTTCGTAACTTCCCAGAGGACAGGAAGAGCTGAAGTACAGACTGTTTGTAGTATCTCGAATGAAACACATGCATTAAGTCTTTGAAGGAAAAAGGTCTAATTTTACTGGGCTTTAATGTCGGTAAAGAAGAGTCCAACCTAATGTTTTAGGCAGCTGTCACCTCATTAAAATGCATACAACAGTGGATAATGCAAAATTAAAAGCAGTTTTGTTTAAAGGCAAAATCAAAGAAAGCTGCACCCTATGAACTGTTCTGTAGCCCTCTGTATGCTCTAGGTGCTGATGCTATCTTCAAGTGGAAAAGTGAATTTAGTGATTCACAGAACATCAAATGTGTAGTGTTATTTATCGGAAGATGTTGAAAGACTTGGGAGAATGTTCACAACTCTTACAATGAGGCATCTTCAGTTTGAGTACTTTGCTGTGAAAGTTGTGGCACTGTATATTGAGGAAGATGTTCATTCCAGATAATGTTTACTGAAATAGAAATTCTTATGCTTTCCATCAAGCCAAATGTTTTTGGACATTTATAAATTATAATGCTGCATGTACTGAAGCACTGTGTTTAGATGTGATAGCTGTGATATTTCACTACATAGTATTTTAGTTGGAATAAACAGTCTAATGGTTAAAATAATATTTCCTAAATATGAAAAAGGCCACCATGTTATATATGTCTCCTTGATGTACGGGGAGGAAGCATTTTAATAAAATGCCTTTTTAATTAAATAAAGAAGAAATATCAACTTTAAAATATTTTTAAATTCTGAGTCCTTTTCAATAGTGGTATAAATTAGGTGGAGTGGCAACCACCCAAGCAAGTTAGAATACAGTGCCT
>VZTN01029288.1:1411-43461 GCA_013400515.1 Erpornis zantholeuca | reverse complement strand
CATGTTCCACCTGAAATGTGTAAGGCAGAAGTAACATCCATTCTATCCCCCTTCTATCACACCTTCATCAAAATATTTCTTTTTCTCACTGTAGAATCCCTCAAGTTACCGACATTGGTGGCTCCACTCTTGATAAACAACATTCTCATCACCAAGGCCCTGATTCCTTCTTATTTGTGATGCAGCTGCTTGCTAGCTGACTTCGGGGGTAAAATACCAACATCCTAGTTTCCTCACAAGAAATACTTGTTGGACAGATACTTGTGGGCAAGGACATAGCTTTGTCTTATTTATTGTACCTCAGTCGACTTTAACCCACCAAAAGTATATCTTTTAGGCGCCTTTTCAGGTTTGGGTGGTTTTTACTGTGGTGGTTCTTTGGTTAAGCAAATTTTTTTGGTTTACAGAAACAGGCTATTAAGAAGGAAACCTGTACTGTCATTATCTATAGCTAGAAGATGCAAAGAACTGATGCTATCTAAAGCATATTAAGAGTGTCATAGCGTGGAGTCATTACACTTGATCACTTTGCTAAGTTAGGGAAACTGCAGAATGAGTATGTCTATTCTTTCAGGCCTGCAGAGCTACCATGAGGTGCCATTTCCACAGCTATATAGTATATTGAGAAGAAAAGTGTGCCTATCACCAATTTTTATTTTTTAAACAGCGTTCTCAATACCTTAGTGTTTGCATATTACGTGCTTGTAGATAACAAAAGCAAAGAGAGATACTCGGAGAGCTGAAAATATGCTCCTAGAACAGTTTTTCTTCCTTTACCTTAAAACCTTTTAACACCTAGAGGGTTTGCAAGGAAGAAGAATGGCAGTGCTCCCTCCTTCTAGCTATGTGTGAGACAAGTAGAGGGGGTCTGGCTTATATATGCTCCAACAGATATTGCTGGAGGTAATTCTATGATAAAAATGTAGTATGAATATACATACAGTGAGTGCTTTTCAAAAAGAGAAAACTATGTCAGCTTTTGTGCGCAATGATTGTAGTACTTGTTCTGAAAATTATTAATTTTTGTGGTACCTGATGGATTTTTTTGATTACCTGTGGAAGTCAGAATAGAATGAGGCTGGATTACAATTGGAAAGAAGCCTAAGTAAGGAAGTTTAGTCTTTACTTCCTCCTTTTCTATATAGTCCAATTTAAGTTTATCTTGCTGTTAACACTGAAAAATCCCAGAGATCCTGTAGTCCACAAAAGCCTTCATGTGAAAGAAGGTACTTAAAAATAGCAGTTTAGGCCTGACCATGTGAAGGAGATACAGGTACTATCAATATCTAATTCTTCCAATGCAAGCTAGTTAGCTTTTCCTCGTGGAAAAGGAAGTCAAAGGATCAAAACCGAAGAGTGTTGGTTCAGCATGGTGTAAGAGACGTCAACCAGTTGGGTGACACCAAGTTATGTGTGAGTGTTGATCACTGGAGGGTAGGAAGACTCTGTAGAGGGATCTGGACAGGCTGGACCGATGGGCCAAGGCCAATTGTATGAAGTTCCACAACACCAGGTGCTGGGTCCTGCCCTTGAATTACATTTCTCTCATACTGAATTTATTTGAAGCCATACCTTTGATCCAAAATTTCTGACTTATTTTTCCCTTTTATTTCTCAGGCTTATCTCTCAGTATTCAAGTCCTTCAGGTACTGAAGTCTAGTTTTGTCAGTTTGGGGAAGGGAGATTGAGGAGTGTCCCCTTTTCAAATAAGTTCACAGATTTTCCTCAAAACCTGTAGTTCTTACATTTTGGAGTACTGATATGAGTCTCTGATGAGTAAAGCAACATTTCCATTGGTTCTCCATATTTAATAAGCCTTGGCTTTTATGATTTGTATTCTGGTCATGATACTTTTCATGACTTGGCTTGCAGTCTTGCTCATTGCATTAAGACTTGATTCTTCCTCGTCCTTACTGTGGTTTTATACAACCATCTAAGACTAGTCTAACTCGCTCTTCTCTTTCATGGCTTTATTGTTACCGTATTTATAAGTAAATGCATCTCTCCTTATTTTAGGCCAATGTCTAGGTTGCCTTATTATTTTCCTGTGTGCCTTTCTCAATTGCCCCATTCTTTATATAAATCCTAATATTCCTTCCTTTATACAATCCTTATATAAATCATCCTCATTAGGTTAAGAAATCAATTTCCTACATTGAATCTTTGTCTAATAGCTTGTCTAGGTAGGCTTGTCCCCAGAGGTGTCCAATATCAAAGAGTTAAAAACACCATACCTAAGTGTTATCAGTTCAGCGACCTCTCCCATGCCACTTTCAACAATAATTAACAGTGCTGTTTCAAGGAAGATTTTAAAAAGTGTGCCCATGTAATTACATTGAATCAATGCAGCCAGTTTAGTTCACATTTGAGGTTGTAAAAGTCAAATATTTTAGGAGTTCTACAAATTGTTTAAAAGGCCAGTTAGATGTAAGCTTCTGAAAACTTTTGCTTACATTTGAATGAAATAAATGCTGTCTTTTTACTTTGTGATATGTTCTAGTATTTTGTCTTGAAAATGCAACATTGAACAGCATCTTCTAAAGTGGCTTTACTATTCTGCAGTGTTCAGTGCTATGAGTTCAGTAGGAAAGTTGTAGCTGCAGGCAGTACAACCTGGAGATCACACCCTGGTACCAGGGCAAGTTTGGCTTTTGATCTTGGGCAAGTCACTGAATTTCTTTTTGCTTACACTGTAGTGCTGGTCTGTAAGATGAACACAGATACTTCATCCTTTTTTGTAAAGCACTTTCAGAGCTGTGATCAAAGGCACCACATTTCAGCGGTAAACAACAGCTGCAGCAGTAAATGCCTTGACTTCACACACAAAGGGGAGCTCTAACTCGGCCTGGGAACTGAATACACCACAGCTGTACATACTTTTCTTTCACAGCACAGGTTTCTTGCAAGTTAAAGTTTAACTTCAGTAAGGAACAATTCCAGTCACCACTGGTTGCAATGATTTAGCCAGTAACTGCCACATTAGGGAAATAATTACACAAAGTTTAGTGTTTGTTTTTGGTTGGTTTTGTTTGGTTTTTTTTTTTCAAGATTCTCATGATTGGTCAAAGCTATTACAGCTTAGGATTGATTTCCTGGTTCATGCAACCAATTTTGCTACATTGTTCTCTCCCACCCTAAATTCGTTAGGATACTAGGTATTTTCCTTTGTCTGAATGAAAGGATCCTATTTCAACCACTACTGATTAATACTGCTCTTACAAAGCTCCCCATTTATGAGTGAGCAGCAAACATGCAAATATTCCCTAAAGAAGAATGATGTTAAAGCTTATTGCCTCAAATGTCGGGATAAGTTTGTCTTTTTCACTGAAGCATTATCTCTTGGAACAGCTCCATCTTTACCTTGGAGAAGAGATTTAATAAATTAATCTGAAGCATAAGGATGAGGGAGGAGAAGTGTTACTCCATCATCTAGATCTAGGCTATACAGAAATAAGTTCTTGCTGTGAACTGGAAGAGCAAGCTCTGCATGGGTCTCTGGAGGCTCAGTCGATGGTACAGAAAGCCTTGGCTCATAGCTGATCTGCAGAAGTCGAATGCCTGAAGCTGTACCATAAATCTCATCTCCCTAAAGTACAGATCCTGCAGTAGTGTGCTGCAGAGGGAGAGACAGTGTTACTGCCAGCATTCAGCACCACAGTGTCTGTGTGCTTTTAAGAGTTTGAATATGAGGTAAGTCAGCGAGCTTGAAAGAATGTATGGGTTAAAGCCTCCAGCTTCAAATTCCAGAGGTAAGCAGGTGATGGAAGAACTGTGCAGTAGCACTGTGTCATGCCAAGTTTCGGTTCTTGAAACAAGCCAAAATGCAGTTCTCTGCCCTTAAAGCTAACCACCTACAAGAGCTGAGGACGTGTTTTCTGTAAAGTCTGTACTGATTAATAGTTGCCCTTTTGTTTACCTTTACTTTTTTGATCATGCAGCCTTCTGTGTAACTGTGGCTGTAACCTGCTGCTGTGTTTGTACACAGATGGTGGGGCAGTCACAGCCAGTCCCTTGTGTGCCATTGATACAATGATTGTATTTAGAATCAGAGCAGGTTGGGACTCTTCAATTATGCTTTTTTGACAAAAGAAAAGCAAAATTGTCAAAGCCAAATTTTTTGTCAAAGTATTTGTTTGATAACCAGTTTATCCTTGGCTCATCTCTGATATCCCAACAATTTCCCATCACTGAGAAATTATAAGCCTCTTTATGAAGGAAGGGGCACCTTAAAGGGAGGTGTCTTAAAGGGACACCTTGTATTTACCTGAGTTGCTTGCATCTTCTTGGATTTTTTTACATTAAAAGTGATTTTCCTATTTTCAAAGTATTTTGAAGTCAAGTTCATCATACAAAAGCTTGAAATGGATAGATGGCAAAAGCGCTGACTCTTTTCACCCAGGACAGTGTAATTCCAAAGAGGAATCTACTTAAGGGGAACATACTTAGAATAGAATGCTGAAAACCAATTTCTAAACCTCATCCTTTTCTTAAGTCTAGAAGTACAGCACTCAAATCATGGCCAGACTTCAACATACTTCTGATTCTGTAGTGGTTACAGAAAAAAGATAATTCTTTTTTCTCTGAATTACTGTAGGGAGTTGATAGGTGAGTCATTGTACATCCAATTGCATTTCAGCAATAACTGGTGGTGTTCCTTGGTGCCCTGACCCTTGTACATTTGTTGTAGGATTTTAAACAATGTAATAAATGCCTTTGGAAGGAGTCCTGGAAGGCTAAGATTTTCTCTATTTAATGATGCTTCAGTTGCTCACTCCTTGGTATGCTAGATATGCTCATTTTGATGGATGAGGATGCTGGTTTTCATAAGGAAACTGGTTTTCTGTAAGGAACTTTCAGATGTAATTTGAATCATGTGATGAGTGGATGAGACATAGTAAATGAGAAGTGGTATCTTACAAGCCTGTGAACTTAAAACCAGCTACTAATAGAGATGAAGTTTGCCAACAGGCACTTCATGCAATAGATTAACTTGCTGGGAGACTAAAGAGGAAATCAAGATGAGTCTGTTCTTCTTGGTAAACCTTGGAGACTGTCCAAATTACGATAACTGCAGCTGCTAGGATGTGGAAATGCTGGGGTTTTGCTGTGGGCAAGAAAAACAACAGTCATCTTTTGGTACCCAAGGCAAGAAATAGAGGCAATTTCTACCTCCTCTCCTCCTGCCCCATATTGATAGAGTAGCAACAGAATTTGCTTTCTATTCAAATATAAATATTCAACACGTGTTTGCCCCTGCTGATTAGAGTAAAGATTGAACTCTCAATTCTCAATTGAGAATTCGATTCTCAAACCCAGTTAGAGTACTTATTCCTCCAGTAATCATGGAATGTGCCCAATGCAGAATTCCTTTGCTGCTCACAGTGATGAAGTTGGAAACAGAAACATCTGCTGAGTAAAAAAGTTGTCTTTGCACTTGGAAAAGTGAGGATGATAGAACACTGAACCTTATGCTCCAGTTAATTGACTGGAGCATTGAACTCTCAGGTAGAAATCCTGACAAAAAAGTACTCTATTAAGAATTGTGTGCAATGATGTAGCAAAACCAAAAGCAGATAAAAGAAAATCAGAGTTCTTCACCCAGCGTGATTAATAGGCATGATGGTGTGTATGAAGCAGCAGAATTATTAATTAACTCACATTTGCAAGTGGCATAATTAAGGAGGATAGAATTCTAATACAAACATAGAAGAACTAATTGATTCAAACTTTTTTTCAGAGGTGTTTTCCTGCTTCTTCAGTACAGTATCATAGGATTACCTGTGGGGAACTATATTTGAGCTTCCTTCACTGCAATAGCAGCTGACTGAACAAATGAGCTTGTGGTTTGAGGGGAGGTTGTAGGCTGACTGTCAAGACAAATTCTGCAACATTAGCTCAAGGTCTCTTCCCTGGCATTATACAGTCTGGGGAGGTATGGCAAACCTCTTGGTTGGGCAAGAAATGAAGGTTGACTGGATGGAGATCCCATATGAGGGGGTGAAGCCCTAACAGTCCAGACCAGAAGCTGGACAGCCACAAGCTGACTCTACAGAAAGGGATGGCTCATGGGGTAGTGCTGCCTCAAGGGACCTGGGGGAGTCTGACTCTGGAGCAGAAGGAAAAAGCGGTCGCACATGAGCCTGGGTGAAAAGTCCAGCTTCTTTCCCTGGATCATGACTAAGGAGAACTGTGTTGTATCAGTATGGTGAATGTATATTACTACTAATTACTTTGGATAGTATGACTGAGGCTCCAGGAAGGATGAGAGGTGAAATTTTTCTCATGTGCTGTTTAAATTCCCTTTTAAAGCTTTGTCAAAGTGCCTCTGTACAAATAATTATCTTGAGAAGTTCACTGAAGTGTAGGATACCAGCCCCTAAATGCATGTCACATAAATGCTTCTGAGGGTGAATTGGTGTGGAAGTTCTTATTTAGAATATCTTTAAGATCCATCTCAAGGAATTAAGGATTTTTTTTCTAAAATTAAAAAATAAATCAAAGTGTAGAATTGTTACAAATGTAGGCTCGCAGCTCTAAAAAAGTTCTACAGTGCCTTTTAGTGGCTTTTGTAGCTGCATAAAAATGTTTAGCTTCCTTGAAGCTTCAGTCCTTAGCTTGAACTCTGGGAATATGAGACAAATAATTAAGGTTAAAAGCTTAGCAATTTTGATAGAGTTGTGAAGCTGTAAAAGAAGATGTGACATGAATCCTGAGAAGTGGTATAAACCATTTACTTTACCAACCTTCCGTGTCTCCTGTCAAAGCTAAGTGAGACAATTTTCCCTGCAGCATTTGGCTGTTTTGTTTTAGTCTGCCAGTTTGGTGGGGAAGTCCTTTCTTCTCTGAAAAGAAACAAGTGGGCAGAGACTGGGAGGCAAAGGATTAGCAGAGCAAATAAACTGTGTAGATTTCATCCTCAAATATTAAGTCAAAATAATTGCAAAAATAAAAAAAAAAGAAAAGAATAAGCCAAGTCAAACCAAAAAACATCCCCTGGGACTCTTTCAAATGATGAGCCTAATGGCTTACACTTATTATTTCTCATCAAAAGAGGCTTGGCTCACTTTAATCTTTTTTTGTAGGCAAAAGGTGGAAGTACCTGCAAGTAGCATAATTTCATGGGGGAAAAGATGCCTTTTGACAACGTTTCAGACTGTTTTTCTCTATGTTAATAACGTGTTAATAACTTGTGATTGTAGATTGCTTGTACTTTTAAAATGTCATCAGCAGCAAGGCCTGGTACAGAAAAGGAGAGAAAGCAAGGAATTGAAGTCTGTGCTGGAGTGTCGCTTGCTATCTGGAGGAGCTTAACACTGCGAGATGTTAGGTTTGGGTTCAAATTTGTGATGTTTGACCTCGTGCCAGTGCAGAAGTTAAGCTGCAGAGAATGACGGCAAATTCCCTTGTAGGTGCGAAGTCGGGCGCCTTTTGAGGAGCCGAGTCGCCCGGAGCTGGCGTGGCTGCTGTTGCGCGCGCTGTGGCCACCAGGTGTCACCATCGCGCTGGCCCGGGGCCACCGGGGGCTCGGCGCGGCTGGAAACCGTGTCCCAGTGTGTGGGCTCGGCGGGCTCGGGGTGTAGCGACCAGCGGGCAGGTGGCGATGAAAGCCATGGCGCTGCACGGAGTGAAAGCGACTTGTTGTTGTTGTCTGGGGCGTTGTTCTCCGGCCAGGCTCCGCCGCGTGCTTTGTACGCCCTTATATCCTTCCCTAATTCTTCCCCAGCACGTTCACCAATTAAAAGCGTGATTTCCTGCACCCTTCTGATCATCCTGAATGGCACAGGTTGGAAAAGCATTCACGCGCTTCGTTGTTGCTGTTTTTCACCACTGCTGTGTGCGTGGGCAGTGATGGCGACTGGCACAGCAATTGCAGGGAGCAAGAGTCAAAGCTCAGCAGGGATTGGTTTGGTAGAGGAGGGGTCTCCGAAACAGCAGAGCTCTGGTCTTGGGCAAGTTCCTTTAGCCTTAGGTCCAGAGATTAGCAGTGACTTGAGGAGATGCCATGAGATGTAATTATCTCAGTTTTTTAATTAGTTTCTCTTTGATAGGAAGAGAAGCAGTCTTAGGCTTAAGGGTAGTAAAGGGACTTCAAATATGGACAGGAATATTAAATCAAAAGTATTTTTGTTTCAAGTGCCAAAATGAGAGATGAAAATGGCAGAATTATCATTTTTCAAAAATTTCATCATTTTCATAAATTCTTTTAGTGAAAGTTTTTCTCTTTAGTCAAGGAGAAAGGTGTCATTTTGCTGAAGCCCTCATCTGGAACATAAGAGATATGGGTTTATTTCAACTTCTTTTATGTGACTTTGTGAGCAAGGTTCAAGGAGGAGACTTAAATAGAGTATACAAGAGAGAAGAAACTTAACAAGAGTCTGAGGAAAGTCCTCAAACCCCCTTTTTCCTTTCTTTCAATGCCTTCATCTCCTGGCCTAACTGGTTTGAATCGGGTTTGTCTTCTAATATTTAGCTTCTCTTGAAGCAACAGTTGCTGTTCTTCACTTCTTTTCCACTCTTCCAACAGGAAATTATCCAGTGTTACTACTGTGTTGCAAAACTCATTCAGCTATGAGGACTGCTTATCAGTGCTTGTTATGCCTTGCAGGTACCCTGTATGTCCTGGCTATTCTCAAAGTGAGAAAATTTTTCTCCTCTTTTGATTGTTGTTGCTTTTCAGTCCTTTTCTAAGGCTTTCAGATTTGCTTCACTTTGTGCAGATATTGAAAAAAAATTGATTCTTTCTCTGTATCCTCCTTTCTAGAAGATAAACAACACAGGTAGTTCAGGTAGACCATCATCCTAGTCTGTCTTACTTTTTTTTTTCTTTTCCAGTGCTGAAGTTTCCTAAGGGTTGACAGAGAAATCAGAATACTGACCAGTGCAGTAGACCACATGATTTTCCCTTTGTGTTTTGTCTAACACTGTGACCTTCATGTGTTTTTAGAAGCAGGTCAGTCTGTAGTGCCTCTGGCAGCACTTTTCTATCACCCTTAAATAGCAAGCCAGCAATTACAGAAAGCCATGGTGATTTGAATTGGTAATGTAGCCTTGGTATATACTTCCACAGCCACCCAAGAAACTAAGCTTTAAGGACTTTCTGCTACTATCTCATCTTTTATTATTGCTTCTGTAAGTACATTCTATGTCATTTCTCATGAGGTAATTTTCATACACAGACATTGCATGCCTTGTGTCACTTTTCCTATGGTTCTGAAGAAAAGATTGATCAGGTGCATGTCTGCCATCAGCAGCTAATGTTGTGGTTTGTACAGTGCTGACAAACCACACAGCTACAGCTGAAAAAGACCAGTATTCTCAAAGTGTAGTCCTTCTCTATGCAGCAGTATTGTCACTGGCAATTTTTGCCAGAAGTGGTCTCCACTGAATGTGCCTGTGTGCAGTAACACTCTATTTCAGCAAGAATTCTGGGGCCCAAATGTCACTCATCATTTCCTTGCACACATACTGTGCATTATGTTGCCTTCTGAGGTGTTTGCAGAAAACTTGCTCTGTCTTTTGGTGTAAAAGCATCATTCAAGGAAAATAGCTTCATTTTAGGGCTTCTAAAGCAGGAAAATCCCTTCTTAGGAGGACATTCCAGCTTCTCTCTGTACAAGGACAAGGAGATGAGCAGAGGATGACAAGGCTGATGTGGGTGTTCCTCCAGAGGTCACTGTGCCTGGATGCCTCTGTGTTAGCTGTATTGTTTTCAGTCTTTCTTCTAGTGATATCATTTATGTGACCTTCCAGGTTAACTCTCAAATTTCAGCTGTGCTCATTGAGCCCTGTGCAATCCTTTCTGTAGCCTTTCATTCTGATCTGCTCTTGTCCTTCCAGGATGCTGTCAATAGATCTTTTGCCCTGTACTCCTTCAGGAAGCTGTTTTAGGAAGCTGTTGTACCATGTCTTAGGGAAAAAAATGTACCAGGAAGAGATTTTAACTCAGAGTACTCCGTAACAGTATTTGCTCCCATGAGGCAAATCAGAAGTGCATACTGCACTCTCCTTATCTAGGGAAACAGTCTAGAACCATTAAAAATTATTTTAAAATATTGAGCTTCAACCATAATGATAAGAATGTCCTACTAGTGGGATGCAATTGATTTTACCAAATATTTCATGCTCTAAATATTTACATCAATTGCTTATTACTTCTCCTTGCTACAGCTGGTAAATTCTGTTTGCTTTTA
The DNA here is from genome assembly GCA_013400515.1 of Erpornis zantholeuca. Taxonomy (NCBI): domain Eukaryota; kingdom Metazoa; phylum Chordata; class Aves; order Passeriformes; family Timaliidae; genus Erpornis; species Erpornis zantholeuca. The sequence continues at coordinate 33,271 of VZTN01029288.1, read as the reverse complement.
AATTTGGTTAGTAAACTTTATAAAAACATTCGTACAGTTATTGACAAAGGGTATTTCTGGTAGCATGAATTGCTGGGCAGTGGAACACTAGAAATCTAGCTGTCACATTAAAGATATCTGAGAATTAACTTTATGTGTGAAGTTTTTAATTCCTTTATTGTATACATTCTCTGAATCAAATCTATAACCAAGCACCGTTAAAAAATTAAATAGATCTGATCCTAGCTCTTTATTCCCAGATTTTACAGACTCTTCTTTTAGCTGTGTTTTGTTTTCTCAATTCAAAATCAAATCATTCCCTTAGAAGAAATTGGATCCTTCATATCCATTCCCTTTTTTTCTGGTTTTGCCTCTAAATTCTATTTTTCTTAGAACATGGGCTTTTCTGGATGTAATTTGTTTCTTATGAAAGATTTAATTGGGATGTTTCAGATCTTGCAGACAAAGTCCCCCCTCATAGAAGTCTTCACTGCCACCTGTGCTGCCTCCTGCTGTACAGAATTACAGCAATTGCTGGATGGTTCTCACTGCATATGGTTCCAAAATGTGAAAAGTTATTAATTTCCTTCCATTATTTTCCAAATGCTGAAGGTAGTAATTTTCCCATGTCTTCCACACATTTTTATTTCCCAATTCCAAGCAAGTGGCTTTGTGAGCTATCTTCTGAAGTTCTTTGTGTTGTGGTAATTCTGTTTTTCACCTTTATCACAGGTGCTTCTCATTGAGTACTTTCATCCTCTGCTGAAGAAGCCAACAGCTTGGCAACCTTTCCCACAGAAAAGCCCATCCCTTTAGCCATCTGGTCTCGCTGTGAATCTCTGACACCCGGCTAGGGAATCTGTCACATCTGACTTAACTTAGTCACAAATACATAGCAGTGAAACATTAAAAGAGCTTTTCCGTTACTGGACTTGCAGCAATTCCTTTTCTTTTGGAGGAGAGCATTTCTGAGCCACGGTTCTGCAGGAGCCGTGGTGCTGCTGGCACCGGCTCGCTGTGCCGGCAGGGATGTGCCTGTAGCAGGGATGAATCACTCCGTGCTCCCGGTGAGCCCCGCTCCTCCTGCAGCTCGGCTGGGGCAGGTCCAGAGTGTCCCCCGCTCCCTGCAGCCCCCTGCCCACAGCCCCAGCCCTTCGGGTCACTTTGGGCTGTCCCTGCTGCTGTGGGAAGTGAAGTGAGAAATCAGACGTGGCCTTTTCATGCTCATGGTGATGCTGTTCACCTTCCCAGTCCCAAGACTCACTGGATTTTTTAAATGGCTCACTGATGAGTGTAAAAATAATTCTTGCATTGTTTAGTTAAAAGTCGGTGGTGTGCAGAATAGTTATGAGTGCACCAGAGGAAAATGTTTTAATAGGTTACAGAGCTGTACAATGAGGAGAATGAGTTCAGCAGCATTTAATTAGCTCCATAAGTTGAAGCACATAAAAAGAAATACAGCTTGTCTACATGGCTTCTTTGTAAGTTACAGCACTATATGTGTTGTAATAGAGAAGTCTTTTAGAAAGCTAATTAAAAATTAACCTGTAACAATACTTTTGGAAGGGAAATATTTGAGTGCTAAGATTATTGAAGATGTGCTGGAAGAAGAAAATCATGTTAAGGAAGTGATTTCTTTTGGGCATTCCTCAGGGACTGCTGTGTTGAAACGTTGAAGCCCTGTAGTCTGTTTTCCTGAGCATGGTGTGATAGCTTACATGGCATCACAGCACAGTGTTAATCTAAGAAATTAAAATGCACAATCAAAAAGTGAAAAATATTTACTCTGTCACACTTACATGGTTATGCTGATGTAACACTTTGGATTTCTTTTTCTCTGACGACATTTTTCTTCCCACTTCCATCACTACTGATATTCTCTGTGAATACAGTGAGATACACTGAGCTGGAGCTGTCAGAGACACATAGAGGAATAGAAGTGTGTTGTTTTTCCTGTTTGCAGAGAAATGTACAGTCCCTGATAAGAACTCTCTGCTGGAGTGAGATAATTAGCTGCAGCAAAGGTGAAGGTTTGATGGAGCACTTGCTGGGGATTTGCAGAATAGTCTAACTCTCCCTTGTCCCTGATAAAAGACAAAACATCTCTCAAGGAGAGTAAAACAAAGGAAAAGGTTAGTGGGATTTTTTCAATCAGAAACTTGCCAGTCTCTTTTCTGAGCCCAGCTGTTCTTATGGTCTCCATGATATTCTGGGAATTTTAAGTTACATAAACCTGTATCCCTCTCTAATAATTAAAACCTGAAATCTGATACCATATTTTTGCCAGTGGGTAGGGTCAGAGACAGAGACACAGACCCAGACATCAACCTAAGGAATAACGTAATTTACTGTAATGTAAAACTGCTAAGAATCACATAAGAATAAGGTAAGTAATGCACCTAATAACTGATAAAAAAGAATGCCTATAATGATTAAGAAAGACACATCACCTGTTACCCTGATATTTTACCATCATCCAAGTCTGCACATCAGCTGTGGGGGGAAGTTGTCACAGCAAAGGACTGGAGAACTACACCAAGTAACTGGGAAATCCTACAGTGCATCCACCTTGCAGGACACAAAGCTCCCCAACTTTGCTGTGACAGTAGCCCAGCTTTTATGCTGTAAAACAAACAAGCTGACATAATTTCTAATTTCATTCTCCTCTTGGCATTGCAAAGCCTGTTCAGGGATCGAGGAGGAATCAAGGGGGTTTTCTTTGATTCCATACTTTCTGAATGACCAGCCTTATCTGGTTTCCAGATACAGAATGGTAAATATATGTTTTGCCAAAAAATGAACACGTATAACAATACTTTGTTAATGAGTGGATATATATATATATAACATTTCATTGGAAAGTTTACCTATAGGTCAGCTTTTGCTCAGGGCCTGTTGTTCAGGCCTTAGTACTTCACACCATCACTAGATTTTCCATAATTTCATACTTTGATACAAAAAAAAGCTGTCCTTCCTCACTTTCCATGACCATCAGGAAGTTCAGGCCACTCTACAGTCCACCTCAACCATGCATTTTCAAAATAAAGAGCTGCAATGCTACAGAGTCTAGAAGATGCAGAGTCAAATGCAGCTGGGTAACAGCAATAGCACAGCTTTTTGTTATTTGTCAAGTTGTGTGCCCACAAAGCCAGCCACTGAAAAATGAACTAGCCACCTCTGCCTTCCAGCCCTGGGCTGTAGGAGCCACAGTGGGGATTGCCCATGCTGTGCAGCAGCTGCTGTTTTCTCCTGCATCTAAATCTGGTGCAGAGGAATAGTGATCTGGAAGTACTGTGAAACTCCAGATATGGTCATTCAGTGGGCACTGGAGTGTCCTTAGTGTGGACCTTTGGAGGGCAGCAGGCAGCTCTCGTGGGAAGATGTGAAAAGATGGACTGTCACCACAGGTATGACAGGAGAAAAAAAATGACATGAAGGAGGAACACTCATTACCTGAGAAATGCTGTTTGCTTGTCAAATGAACAAAATCAATACTGTAGGGGTTTTATTAAGTTTGTTTTTGACAAGAACCTTTGTTCAGATGAAACTGGTATTCCTACTGGCTGCTTCACAACAATATTCATCCCTACTTCAAAAGCCTGTGCCTGGAGATGCATGGAATCTAAATATTAGTGGTGCATATTCACAAAAACGAATCATTAGATCTTTATGGAATTAATTTGTTTACAGACTAGTAGGGCTGGCACCTGTCACTGTGATCAACATTTGATTGTCACCTCTGGGAAAAATAGAGTTTATTCATCTCAGAGCAAGTGAGAGAATTATAGAATTGAGTTTACTTCAGGTGCAAATAAATAAAGAGATCAAAATAAAATCCATGGCTGACAGGAGCATTATAGAGTCCTGTAGCACCTTCTTCTGCCTCTCTTTCTCTGTGGCTGTCAGCATGATGGGAAACATGTTATTTAAATTAACATGAGATTTGGATTATTTTTGCAGTGAGTCTCCAGTGTGCTATCTTCTAAGATGTTGTCCTTTTCCTATAGAAAGATTTCAGACATGGTGCTTTTTTACTGACTACCCGACAGCTTTACAGGATCACCACTTGTTGCCAAACAGGTTTAAAGGTGAAGATTCCCAAAACAAGTTAATCTAGCTGTCCTCAATAGATGTCTCTTCTGTTCCCTTGATAAAAGAACTGGCACTAAAGAACAGTTCTTGCCAAGCCTCCTCTGCCAGAGGTCAGCTGGAGCTCCACAGGGAGAAAGTGAGTGTTACTAAATGGAATAGGCTGACCAGCTAATGCAAATATGGTGACTAATATATTGATGGTTTTATTTTGTTAAAATGGGTGTTTCGTGTCTAATGCTATAAAGTGTGCCTTCTGTCACCCAAAGCTAATTAAAATGATGCCAAGAAGCAAAATTAGAATTTTCCCCTGTTCAAACTAAAACTCTAACCTTAAAAAGGATTCTAAGAAACAACAGGTGTTTTACTGACTTCCACGGTCCATGATAAAATCTGTGGGTGTTTTCCTATAGAAAAAAAACCCAACCATAACTGGGTGCACTTTATTTTCTAAACCACTTGCTAGTATTATTTTAACTTGAAGAATCACAAGAATGTTAGAGGTACCCCTTTATTTTAAGAACTCAGGCAGAGGTGAGAGGTATTGTTAGAAATGCTGCAGTCATGCTTGAGGAGGAGAGACAGGCTACATTACTTTTTTTAAAGACTCTGGGTAAAACAAACTTCTGGACTCATGGGTTTATGCCACATCAAGCCTGCAGGAGCCTGTGCTGGTCTCAGAAAAGGCAAGTGGTGGCCTTGCTGCCAACACTGACCACTGTGCTGAGCTTGCCACTGATAGAGCAGTGGATGGGGAAACTGGAAATGGGACTGACAATGGGGTTGTCATTCCAGGTACCAAGTGGGGAACTGAGCTGCTCCCAGCTGCCCCTGAATTGCCTGTGGCAGTTTGCAGAGAAGGGAGATTTCAGGGCTCAGATGTCTGGCTGCCTGCTCCCATTTCACCCCTTGCAAACCCACCCAAACTCCTACATTCCCAAACCTTCTCCAGAGCCAGGATGGGCTCAGGTCTGTGCTGATGGAGAACAATTTCACCCTCTTTACACCAGAGACAGCTCGTGGCTTGCAAAACCACTGTTGCCACTGCTCACAGCCCATCTCAGCTAATAAAGGTGAGTTTTCCAAGACTCAGATTTCATCACTAGCTGAAGCATGAAGGCCTTGCTGAATATGGCCAGAACTAATTCAAGCATTAAATGCAGAGGAAGTTTGTGGTCCCTGAAATAGCCTCGTGTTTCTCCCCTGTGATTCCAGCTGAGCCAAATGGTACAAGACCACACCTATATAATGCTGTGCAGGTCTTCAGCTGCCAGAGAGGTGGTGATTTTTTTGTTTGTTTGTTTATTTTACTATTGCTATTCTGTGTAAATGCAAATGCTTTCTAGCAGGTTTCTTCACAGCACAAAATTTCTCTCTAGTCAGTGTGAAGTTATCTGGCAACAGTAGGGTCCAGCTAAGAGGAAGGTGCTGCAAAGCAGTAATTAATTAGCCTGTTTGAAACCACCTGGGGCTTAATGACTTGCAGATCTGTTCGTGGTGTGAAGAGTTGACACAGCTGATGATTATGTTACTCCAGAGTTAAGGTACCTGTGCTAGTCTTGCTGCTCTGTGTCTTGGGGTGCTTGTCTCTACAAAGCCTATAACTCCTTTGGACTACATGGTGAGAGGTCTCTGGATTTCCTGTTCTTTACTGAAGCTGGTGGGATTTACTGAAATGTAGGAGTTTTGGTCCATCCAGGACCATCCCATACATCCCAGAAGAAGGTATGAGGGTATTTGAGTTACTTCCCCATTGTTCCCTGTCTGAGGATTTTTGTGACTGCTTTTCTGCTGTTTGTTTTAAGCTGTCAAAGCTTAAATTTGATTCCCTGGGTATAGGAGGGTACAAAGGGCGTGTGTTTGTGTGCACACAGAGGCATGTATTTATGTATGCACACAAGGCTGTGTGTCTGTGTAAATACACGCAGTGTCCATAGATTTTGAATCACTTGAAGTTCTGAAAAGTCTTTTGGCACAACACTGCAATGAATGAAAAATTCTGTTTTGCCTGAGAGCTATCTAGCTCACTTATGAGCACAGGGGCAGATGATGTGCTTAGCCAAAATGATAGTGCTTCTATCCTCTTGAGTGGGCTTTGGGAATGTGCCTGGATCAATGTGTGCTCCGTAGTGGACCATATTCACTTCAGCTGGTGGCTGCAGAGATGGAGCTGCAGAGTTTGTGTTGTGTGTGAGCATAATAGAACAACATGATAAAGCTCTTGTTCCTGTTCATTTCACTTTTCCTAGCTCAGGAGTTTGTGCTAGCGGCAAATGTACAAAATATCAAAAACACTGTTGTCGACTTAGCTGTTAAATCATGTATGTGCCTGCAAGGTGGGATTGGCAGCCATCCAGCCCTTTTGGGGGTCATGTCAACATGTTTGTACATTGCACAGGAGAATGAGTCTCAGTGGGATTGCTTAGGCATTATTGCAATGAAAATATTGAATTATAATTACACTAACAAGCATAAAAATGCGTAGATATTCTTTCACTTGAAATTAGAGCTCAGTAGAGCTCCTGTCTTCAGTATGCACATCATGGAACTGTTACAGCAGTACCAGTCTTTCTGTGGAGATGAGAGGGAAAATGAATATTCAACAATTGTTTTAATTAAGCTGATGCTACTGTGGAATCTCTTCTTTCTCTTTGGTTTATTCTTTGAAATGCAAATTTTTAAAAAGCAGAGAAATCAAGTGGTGACAGTTAATCTTTTTCTCTAGGATAGAAGAACTTTTTTAAAAAATAAATTTTTAAACCCCTGTTCCCTTTATAATTTTTCTTTTCTGTGGAAACACTGATAGTGTTGAGGGGGGATGGCATACAGAAGTGTGCACGTGACTGGAAGTAAAGCTATTGAAACACAATTGAGTAACACAAACTATAGAAAGACATCCAATCTTTCTTCTGTCACCTCACTGGATGCTTAAAGTTACTTTTCCTCTGAGGATCTCCAACTAGCCAGCCAAGCACTTCACCTTGTTGTCAGCCTCAATAAGTGCACTTGCAGTCTTGAGTTTAATCTCTGCTATTTTTTCCCTCTGGAGAGGGGGACAAATCCCTAGCAACATGGGGGGCTTTCTGCTCAGTTCCACCTTTCCCTGCTGGGCCTGCAAGAAGTGACAGGGAAGCCAGTAGATGTCTAAAAAGGAGTATTTGCTGAACTCTAACTGGTCTTTCATACTAAGAAGAAATGGATATAAAAACTCAGCCCTTTGTTTCTTTCTCTCTGATTAGTTTGCCCTTACCAGTGAATGTTGTTTAAAACTGTGTTATTCTTACCCATAAACTTACATTAGAGGACTACATCTATTTTCTTGTCATCCCAGAGATGTCAGGAGATATCCATACACTCTATAAACATAATAATTGCAGTTATTAATATTGAGCTAATCAGCATTTGGGCTAATCCATCAACTTTCAGTAATGTATTATACAAAGGGACTCCAATTTGCCACAATCTATCTTCCTGAAGGACAGAAAAATGTACAAGACTCTTTTTTTTTCCCACAACATATATAGAAAATACAGTACAAAATGGTTGTTAAAAGGGTCTTTTTTTGTCATCATAGTATCACTGCCTAGAGTATTGTTATATAGAATAAAGACTCATATGCCACTAACAATGCCTTGAGAAGGGGCTCTCTGTTTATGAGGACAAAATGTCCATTTTGCATGGTCCAAGTGTGGAGCTGGTGTTTGTAAGAATTATTAGTGGATCTAGGTGTGGGGCAACAAGTTGCCTTTTTACCCAAGGCCAGCCTGATGTAAAGCAGAATGTTCCTTAAAAAGAAGTATTTTGCAGTACCTTCTCAGTGTGATAGCATTGGTACTGGAAAACAAATATATGGGTGTTGCATAGCCTGCTGTCAGGGTAAAGGAGGGAGCAGGAGCATGAGGAGAGATGTGCATATTCAGGTAGCATTGTGGTTTAAACCCTGGAGATCCAAGGGAATATCATGAGTGTTAGCAACTTGGATTATAAGCTTCTTAAGACAGCCAAATTTCACTGCAGGAGAATACAAACCCTCTGGCCTCTAAATCTTTTCACAAAAAATATGTTAGCAATGGGGAAGAAAGGAAGGTAGGGAATTAGATGGCTATTTTCTGGTGTCCATATAAATCCACAAGTTTTGTTTATCCAATGTGAATTGAACCATACAGTTGTGCTAGGACTTAAAGCCTTGTAATGTTGGTCAGGTTAGATACTGCTTACTGTTCCTCCAAGGCAGAGCTTTATAGAAAGAAAAGGATTTGGAAAGGCAAATGGAGACTTTGCTCTTGTGAAGAAGTTCTCTGTTTCCAAAACATTCCTTTCCACAGCAGCCAGAAGAAGCCCTATAATAGACAGCTGGGGTGCCCATCCTTGTGCTGCGTGTGCAGACGTGGTGAGTTGGGGCAAAGCACTGAAGGCAAGTACAGTGATGGCTGTAGCTGCAATCATCCATCCACTCAGCCACCAAAAGGACATTCTTGCTTCTGATGCCTTAGGTTTTAACTTTTATGTTTTTCAAATCCTGTACTGCTAGTGTAACTTTGAAGTTTCCTGTAGCTTGTTAAGTGCTGTTCTCTATGCTAAGATAGACATAACAAAGCCTCTTTAGCTTGTTCTCCCAGGACACCCAGACCAAGAACTGTAAACCTTCATCTTGGGGAGAGGGGGCAAGCTTGGGGAAATTCCATCATTGGCTGGGTTCTGGTTGGTGAATTTATGCTGATATAAAAGTGTGAAGCACTCGTGACTTGTCGTCCATTTTGGGATCCACTGAAGCAAGACCCTCTGGAGCCCAAAGTGTGCATCTGAAGGCCTTTCAAATAAATACCACCTTTTTTCCTTTATTCCTGTCTAGTCTCTGTTTCTAGGTAGCCATTTAAGGCATCACTTCCAGATTTGACTGAGCCTGTATCTGTCTCTTGCTCCTCAGAAGTTGGGGACAGAAGAGTTTTTCCTACCTGCTCTGTCATTTCTTTCCCTCCACTTTCACTGGACAGAAGGATTTTCTGGAATATCACAAAAACAACATGGAGTTTCCTTCTTCTCTCTGTGTTTTTGTTGTTTATGAGTTCTCCAACTTTCCTAGGGCAGGGTCTGTTTAGGCGTAAGCATGGCCTAGGTATTGCAACACAGAACTCAAACCAAGAGCCACCTCCAATCCTTGTAGGCAAAAGTCAGCACAGAACTGGTGACCCAGTAATGGCAGAATTCTTGTTCTGCCATTAAAATGGTTAAAGATTTCAGTCCAAATCTCTTTGGGCAGTTACACAGAAATTTGCTTCATTCAGTCTATCACCCAGGACCTCCAGGCACACACCAACAGCCAATTTGTTCTCTGTGACAATTGGCAAGCTGAAGTTTATCCTGTTAGAGATGCAGCCTGCCACCACTGTGCCTCTCCAAATCTGTTTAACAGTGACACGAATATTGGGTTCATCTGCTATCCATCACTTGTCTTAAATTGCCTGACACATTAATATGTTTCATTACCCATGCTGTGGGGGGACTATAGTGATCTAAGTCTCTTAAAGGTACACTAAAAAAAAAAAAAGGAAAGAAATAATACCAGGAATCACAGAATCAGGCTGGAAAAGAGCTCTGAAATTGAGTCCAGCCTATGACCTAACACCATCTCGTCAACCCTACCATGGCAGTAAGTGCTATCAGGAAGCAAGCAGGAAGACAGCTATTTCTGCATAAAAGCAAAGAGATGTAGGAATGAATTTTAAGCCAGGAGTGTGTGATCTCAGGTAGTCTGCCATGGATTTTTGGTGCTCTCAGCTACAGGTGCTGCACAGCTGTTCTGTTGCCCAATGCTGCTGAAAGACTGCTGGGGCTTGCAGCAGAGAGGGCCATCTCTGGGCCTCCAGAGCCAATTCCTGTAAGAATCAATTTTGTATCTGGGCACAGGCAAATTTGGAGGAGATGGCTGAACTTTAATTAAACCTACTCCTCGAATTTATTGGAGCTTTGAGATAAGGTCTTCATTTTGCATATTGCTTTGTTACACAGGGAGACTGGGTGCCTTGCATTGCAGCCAGCATCTTTCTATCAATGTTGGAAGGGTGGGAGCCCCCTTACATAAGAAAACTCTATTGTTCTTTGGCTGGTAACAACCTAGAAGAAAGAGACTTTTTCTAAAATGTAATTTCTGCCTTGACATACACAGAGCAAGTGGGAACATTTTTCCCCAGGAACTGAGTGTGTTCAGTCTCAAGCACAACAGGGCTGTGTTCTGACAAGCTCTGAAGGCTGTTGTGGTACTTTTCCACTGTGATTATACTAATGCAGCTGCTACAGATCTGTATTTAATGCCCAATCATGGAAGGTATAACTAAACATTTCAAACCCCTATGAAGAGCCTACAGCACTTTTAAACTCCCAAAAATATACTACTGCTCTTAAAAATTTCAAGAACTAGCATTCTGGAATTTGCTGTGTTGGTTTTTTGCTTGCTGGGTTTTGTTGTGGCATTTTAAAATGAGCTATAGAATGGCTGCAGCTAGTTTAATGGGAGTTAGACTCCTGTGAATTTCTACTCATGTAACAGGAGAGAAGGAATCCCAAGTTTCTCGTTAGTACTTGGAAATGTCATAAGTTTCCCTTTCAGACTTCAGGGAGCCATTTAAAGCCTACAGACATTCTAGCATCAATTGTACAAAGCTGGTAGCAAAAGTCACCTAAGGCTTGAGCACACAGTGAGCAGCATCTCGAAAGGTGTCATTCTTTCCATTAGAGTTGGTAAGCCTGAAAATGTGTCCTGAATTATTTTGTTCTTGTTGCTTATAATCCATCTGCCATGATTTTTTCTGTGATGCAAGATAGAAAAGCTTCTCCTGAGCCTTTCAAATACAGCTGTGTAGAGAATAAAGACTTGCCTAGGGTTTGACCCAGAATTCAGGTTCAGCTCAGTGCTCACCCATTCTTTCAAGTTGTGTCTGGTTCTATGGCTGCAAAACAAGCCCTCAAGGGAAAAAAACCCAGCACTAAGTGGCTTCCTATGTAAATTCATTTAATTTCTCCAGATATTTGGGCAATGTTCAATTTCTAAAATTTTGTATCAGAACCTAAAATATATAAGTGCTCAAAAAGCCTTTTTAATGAAATTGGAGCAAAAATATTTCTTCTTGTGAAAGTTTCCAAGACATTTTCTTTTTAGTCTCTTTTTAGAGTGAAAACACACTTTGAAATCCATGGCTTTCCTCAGGGAGAAGGAAGCTCCTTTTCAATCAGTTCTATTGAGAATGATCCTCTTGGAGCTTTGGATCCCGGTCCTACTTGTCACAGACACAGACATAAAAGCAAATTTCACAGAGATAAATTCATTACTTTGGGCTCTTCTAATTATTAAATGTAATCTCCTCTGTCCCTTCCATCCTCTTCCCTATCCTTACTGGAATTAAAGTTCTTTGTAAGTAGAGTCTTGAACATGAAGCCTTTAGCTTCCTGACCTTTTTCCTCTGTGCTGGAGGAGGAGAAGACCTGTTCAACCATTTTTAGGCTGCAGCTCTGAACTCTGCTCCCTTGTTTCTGCCTGGAAAGTTTTCTGCGGATTTGTAAATGACTAGTCGTGAGCCAAAAGCACAAACATACTTGACCAAGATAGAGAGAGTCTTGAAAGTAATGTTCTTAAAAAAATTAGTCACTGCACTCCTAACTCCCCTCATATCCCAAGTAATAGTCTGCCATCATGATTTCCCCTTCTTAACATCTTTTCAAGAGGATCCCCAGACTAATGCTTCCAAGATAATGAGCAGAATGATGGTAGTCATAGAAACTGTGCTTAAATATCTGTGTTTTGCACAAACATCAGGGTATGGTTAATTACACAAGTGATGGAAATCTGTTTCAGCCCCTTATGAAGCACTGCCATTTCATTATCTTTAAGCAAGTCTGTTCTTTAGCCGGGCTTATTGGCAATGAAACTAAGGGGAAATTCTGAACACAGTGCTTGATGTCTGTTGGTAAAAGGCCCCTTGAATAAAGCAAGGCTAGTTTCAAAGTTAGACCGGGTCATGCAAGCCTGGTGTAGTTGAGTTTTGAAGCATCCCAGCGAGAATTCCTGAGTGCCCCTCTGAGTACTTGTTCCTGTGCTCAAGAAATTCATCACAACAGAAGCAGTTATACCTTGAGGGTTTCACTTCTGCTGATGCCAGGATGATGTTTTGCCTTTTCTTTTGTACTCCTCTTGATATACTCTTTTATATACTTATATGTATCTTAGTGCTTTTAGCCTACATACTTGTAACTTTCCAAGCCTGATAACTGAGCTGAGACCCACTGTGCTGTTAAACCAGGAGACCAAACATCCTGGAAGCCCTAGACACCAAGGTCCTCTCCAGAACACATTTTTATAAACTAAGATAGGCCCATCCAGGTGGAAGGTTCCTCAGAACAGGGGGTTCAATGGAGCCTCTTGTTGGGGAATCTTTGATAAATATGCTAATTTGCAAGGCCTATAATTGTGTGTATTTTGGTGTGTGAGGGGCGGTGTGTGCATTTCAGGGCATTTCACCTGGACAAAGTGCTGCACCCAAGGATCCCTGAATAAATACCAAGATAAAAACCTCTTTTCCCCATAAACTGTGTTTTGGTTTTAATTTTAAGACCAGAGAAAGGCAACACTGCAATTTATGACAATTGCTTCTTGTCCCTTTTGTACTGCACCTTGAGAGATTGACACTAGACTTGCTCTGAGTAGGAGGTTGAACTGCAAGATACCCATAGGACTAACACATATTTTTCTGTGATTCTGTAAAAATGAGGCAAGGAACACATTCCTTCAGGTCATGCAACATACCTGTGCTCAAGTCGGGAACATGCATCCTCTAATTTCAAACTATTGTTGCACTGAGTACCCTGTATTGCTCTTCTGGCAGAACAATATTTCCCTGGTGAGCCTTATTTAAGAACATTCATGATTTAATAATAAACAACATTTTGTTCTCACTTGTAAAAACCATAAGGGGATAGGGAAGAATATTTTTAAACCTTAATACTTCCAGAGTATCCTAGAAAAGTGATGCTTTCAAGTCCTGTGATTTGCCCTGTTGTGTTTGTTGTGGAACTCTGTCTGTGTGGAGTAGGAGCCCCCACACTGTGTTCTAAGAGGGGTTTTCTTTCCTCCAAAGAATGTTTTCTTAAGAAAGAGTAATGGTTAAGGTGCATCTGCATTCCTAGAAGTTCTATTTCAAAAGAGAGCTAGGAAGTATATTCAAATGCTCATGTTCTGTGTTGTGATCCATATCTTTATTACCTCTAATGATGCCATGGAAGTTTTTACTAGCAGGCAGGAAGTCTTTTTTTTTTCCTGTGATACCTTATGTAGTTGTTATCTCAAATGTTGTTGCTGAATTTTAGTCTGAATGGATTCCTCTTGCTGTTGATGCAAATGCCACAAAGTGTTGGGGGTGTGTGTAGGGTTGTTTTTTGCTGCATTAAGATATTTTGTGAAATATAGCTCCATGAATCTGGCTTAGTAATTATGGATATTATTAAAATTTATTAAGACATCTGGTAATAAAACTGCAACATCTCCAAGACTTGGAGGGGTGGAGAGGAACACAACAAAACCCCACCTCACTGACTTAATTAATAAATTCTTATTATCAGGTTCCTGCAGATGTTTCTCATAAACTATATTGCTGATTTCCCTTTCCTCTACAGTACAAAATGTGTGTGTTTACACTGCCCAGCCCCTTTTAGCTGGTATAATAATTCTTACCCAGCCATCTGTGCTGTGCTGATCAGGCTCAAGAAATATAAAACAGGATTGCTTTTTCCATCTTGGAAGAGCCCTTGGCTGCACTAGCATGTACCCTAATATAAAATAAAAATAAATCAGCAGTTCCACAGATTAAAAGGAACTAAAAGAAGAAACAACTTACTTATTGGCTATGGCTCTGTGATCAGGCTGGAATCATTGTAACATTTCCTTGCCTCTAGCAAAGGTCTCAGTCCTGGAAAGAGAGGGATACCATGCACAGGAGTAGGGCTGTCGGCAAGGGAGGTGGTGGCAAATTTGGCTCTCATCCCTTGAGCAAGACAAGGGACAGGCCAGAGGCTGCTCTGTGCCTCAGCATGCCCTCCCCACTCCAGCTCTGGAGATGCCAGCACACTTGCTTTGCTGCAGGGCTTTGAGCTTGCTGCTGCATTTATAAATCTATCAGCTTGGTTCAGGCTCCCTGGAGGGACCCTTGCATCTTTGGCCACATCCTCCTGCAAGCACTTTTGCACCTGATTAGCTCTTTAGTTAAGAATATCCATTCCTTAAAATCTTTGAACAGTTGTAGCTTGGAAGAATGCTAAATTTCTCCCCTGGGCCACCATAATAGCAACTGGAAGGCACTGAAACACCTCCACACAGGAAGGGTATGTTCTGCAGGGAGCATAAGCTTTTGGGCTGAGACAGGCAGCGAGCCTGGATGAAATCATGGAGTATGAACAATTTAAAAGTTATTCAAGATTTTTTTTTTAATTCCTTCATCGTGGCTGAAATTGTTTAGGTTAAAGTCTTCTGTAGATGTAAGCTCTCTGAGGTGACATGGACCATACTGACCTCATGGTTTCACTGTAGGGTAAATATTGGGAAATGGCAGGTATAAACCATGAAGCTGAAAAAGCTAGATACAGCTACATAGTGCTTAAAGTAAGCCTTACCCTTGGTGCCAAGATGGAGAGTAAGGCTTGAGGTGTTGGTGTTTCTTTCTTTTTCTTTTTTTTTTTAATCCCCTACAATTCACTTCAACAGAACTGAGTGCTGAAGGGGGCAGAGAAAGGAAGTAGGGGGTTGGTGTTGGTTGGGATGGTGGTGGTGGTGGCTTGTGGGTTTTAAAATTTTTTTATTGCTTGAAAGGTTGATGAGTGTGTGTTTTCAGTTATCCCAATTTGCTGGGAGGTGCTGAACTGTCCCCATGGCATCTATGAAATCCTAATGCTGAGTTATTTTAATGATGTTTCTAAGCATCAAAGTGATTATGCAATTATGAGTTAGGGGGAACAGATGTAAGTCTGCTCTTTCATGGGGAATAACCCTTCATTACGGAACAAACTCCTTTAGGATCAACTTGATAAAACTTAGATAAGTTACATGGGGACAGCCACAATGGGAAAATAACTTTCTAATGGACCTTATTCACTGCTGAGCTCTCATTAAAATACAGGCTGTTTCCTCTGAGAGGGCAGGGAATGGGGGAGAAAACCACAGTACTCCTCTGCTCATTGTAGGGACTCTCAGCTCAGTGTGGGCACTGACTCTCATCTCTTCTGCAGAGCTGTGGGCTGGAAGAGCTGTCTAGATTTGGCCTGAAGATGTCTATAAAATAAACTCATCTTGTCAGCTGATGACAGCAGCCCCATTCAGCACACCCAGCTCTGCTGGTGACAGTGGCCCTTCTCTAATCACTTCAGTTTCAGTCAGTCAAAGAATGAGCAGCTCTGAGGCTGTGGAGAGATGCCCTCCTCTGGAGCTGCCTATATCTGTGCCTTGCTCCAGATGTTGACCACGCTGCATGTCTCTGCCTATGCTCTGCTGCTAGAGGTTACTGAGTTCTTTGCCTTCCTGCACTGGCTGATAATGTGAAATTCCATCTGGTAAAATCACCTGGGTTAGTCTCAGCTCCCCTGAGATGGTGCTTAGATACCTTGGATGCTCAACTGTCTCATTTGGCATTTGCTATCCATCAACAAGCTCCCTGGCTTCCACCTAATCTGCTGCTGCTGAGCACCCACAGAGCCACCTATGCTGTGGTTATCAGCAGTTCTAGCATGAGCACAATCTCTGAAGACCTCAGATGGGATTTTAAACGACCCCACTGCCACCCACCAGATTACCTCACTGGTGTCCTCAGAGAAAACGAAAACAAACAGTGCTCAGCCAAACCCCTAACTTCTCTTGGGATGTTTACAGGAAGGATTATGTCCAAACCACCATGCTGACTAGGATGAGATGCTTCTGTCATATTGCCCCATGCTAGTGGGTGCCCTAATCCCATGTCTAGCAGTGACCTGCCTTTTCTCTGACTGCACAAAACAACTTCTGACTAGCACTCAAACACCTTTTTCTGCTCATTAGATGAATCAAATCTAGGTTTAGGCTCTTTGCTGTACACTGAGGGCCCTAACAAAGGAAAAGATCAAAATAATGCTGCTGCCTTATCTGTAAAGTCTGCTTGAAAGTAGTGTGCAGCTCACATCCATTGAAAATCAAAATTTTTTAGTGATCCAGTTCCACTGATGAAGATCATGAGAGGAGTTCAGGTACAAAACTTAATGCTTTGAATCCTCATTATCTCTTCTTAAATGTTTTAATAAGAAATATAAGGTTGTGGAAAGGAATAAAAGAATTTTTAAACTCTCTCTGACAACCTATTATTTGATGCACAACTGACAAGTGAGGTGACTTTTTACCTGACCTTCATTAGTTATGTTCCAGGAAACTTAGTGATTTATAACTTGCCTCTTTAAGAAAACATTTCCCAATGTTGGAAGGAAGAGCACATTTTTCCCCCAAGATTTTTATTCTAAACCTTTCATCATCCTATGTGTGACAACCTAGCAATGGAATAATCCTCAATTACAATACAGAGAACTTTTTTTGTAATTAAACTCTCTGGTTGTTAGTGGGGTTTTGGTTGTGATTTTCTTTATTTTTAGTCAGTTCTAAAGGTACAACACCAAACCCTGGTTTACTTTTCCTTTAAAAAAATCCCAAACCAAACAGGATATTGGACTGGAAGGATTCACTGTAATGGTGGCCTTTTTCCTTCAGAAAGTTAATAATCATAGCATCTGGAATCTAATCTGGTATCTACTGTTAATACCAACCTGTCTGATGATGTAGCAGTAGCCTTGCAATTTCCTAGACAGTCATAGAGTGCCCACTGTTCCAAATATTCTGTACTGGGGATTAATCTAAACAATAGGTACAGCTTAGAGAAAATTGGGAAACCCAAATCACGAGCCTTGAGCTGACTTTTGCTGAGGATTGTTTCCCTGTGTAGCCCAGGGAAACAATCCTGGGGTATTTATGATTGCAGTATGTTTGTAAAGAAAATTGGCTAGCTGTAAGTAGCACTGTCTATACTGTTAAAAAGAAAAAAAACCCTCCTTTTCTCACAGCTGGACAGTGAGGGCAGACCTCTGCATCCAGAAATCCCCAAAGAGATGGAACACCAAGATATTTGAGCCCTTTGCAGCTTGGCTTGATTGCAGGATTTACACAAGACTGTGTCTTCGCTATATTTAATGAGCTTTGGAAAATCAGACTGTGTGTAAGAGCAGCCTGGAAAGGTTAGGCAGCTGACATTTTGGGAGGCAGCAAATAACACAAATTGATAATGTCAAAGAGCTGGTCCAAACAGTCTTTTGAGAGCTACAGGTGGGTCCCAGATAATGCTGCAGTAACTGGCACCTTCGATTTAAAAATTATGTTTTGGGTAGCAGTATCATTTCCTGTTTGCCTGTGAGACTCACCTGAAATGTCAGACAGGGATGGTGATATTTCACATGACATTTTTCTTCCTAGCTCTTTTCAGAGGTTGTAGAAATCTTCCTCAAGGACAGACTCTATTCCCTTCCTCTCTGTGTTAGTGAGCAGGAGTTGCTTGAAGAATACAGACTGGGTCTTTGGGCCCCTAGCCTACCCTCCAACACTTGTGCTGACCCCATGCTGATCCTTGCTCGTACTGTGAAATTAACAAGGAGCCATGGCATCCAAAATGCCCCATCTCACTGAATGTTTGTGCTGCAGTGCAGAGCAGCCAGCTCATACAATTAAACGTGGTCAGCACCAGTGCATCAAGCTGGCTCAAAAAGTTAGCTTTGATAAGGACCCAGTGCTATCAAAGTCAGACAGACACCACTTTCTTAAGCTATACCATACAGTTCTGTAAAGCAATTTTGGTCTTGGAAAGTGGTAGCTGAAAACTTGCAGCCTTTGATGTAACCGAATTCAAATATTTTGGCATAATTCTGTCAGTGAGTAGTGAGTCCCTGTCTGCCAACCCAAATATATTTCCTAGGAGCTGGTAGAGACAGGGTAGGGCAGGAGACTTAGTCAAACAATATTAAGTGATGGATGGAAGATGTGTTTAAAAAAAGTGATCTCACTGTAGTGAGTCAGATTCACACCCCTTGGAGCCAGACGAGTACTTCTGAATGCCTGTAGCATGGAGGCAATACTGCTGCACCTCATGGGGCACCCATGGAGGGCTGGTTTTGATTACAGACCTCCAAAGACCTGCAGACATTGGGTTCTTATGGCAAATGTCATGTGTGCTTTCATCAGAAAAGGTTCTTGTGCTTTCAGATCCCAGGGATGCCAATTTTTCTCAAAGCTGCAGTTGATATGGCTTATCTGACTAGTACCCTACTTTGGTTCTGGGGTTAAAGCTGCTGTCAGGTTTTAGAGACTATGACTCAGTAACTGAAGCCACCAGCTTTTGTAATTTACTGAAAGTGCAGAAGATGATAAAGATAACTTTTTATGTGTCAGTGCTTGTATTTGCAAATTTTGCCAGTTACTGAATTCAAATGGCTATGGCCAAATGCACTTCCATAGCAGAGACAAGTTTCTGGGCTTACACTTTTAAACCACCTTGTCAGCTAAGCTCACTGGATCATATGGACTGCAGGCATATGTGAATGCCAGAAATGTGGGCACATCATCTTTTTGTATTAAAGAAAAAAAAAATTATTTTTGTGTCCTTATAAACAACATTGTCTCTGATAGCTGCTATGTAACTACCATGTAAATGCTGTTACATGCTGCTGGGATGTCAGTAGTACTAATAAATTAGATTTTCTCCTAGCATTCTGTGGGAAAGCTTCCTGGGTTTGTGAAAAAACTGAGCTTTGATAATGAACTTAAAAATGAGGAGTTAAATTTCGGCTAGTGCCGTGCCATTGCAAAAAGATTAGTTTTGGTTTAGTTTTGCAGTTATTTTCTTTATCAGGCATTATAGACTTGTGACTCTTTGAATATCAGTTAAAAATACAATGGAAAGACTTAGAGCTCTCCAACAGGTGTTTTAATCAGATTCATTAATTCCATTCTCTGAAAAAGAAGAGAAATCCCTTGTGTATCTTACATTTGTATCCCATGGTATTTGCTATAGCTGGTGGAGGGGAAGAAAGACCAGCAGCAGAGCCCCAGATATACCAGGCTGGTATCAGGTAGCAGAGAGTGTCACCTCATAACTGGACAACAGCACACAACAACAAGTGGGTAAAATGCAAGGTCTGTCCCTGACACCTGCAGATTCATGTGTTAGTGCAGGATCTTTACAAATTTTATGTGTTTGTTAGCTCTGTTGGAAAGTATTTCCTTGGTTCTATGAGTGATGTGTGAAACCCTCACCAGCTATTTTCAAAGCAAGCAAGCTAAGCAGGAAGCTCCACTTCAGGAGGAGTTCCTTGGCTTGTGCTAATGGACCCACAAGTTATTTGATAACATGAGAGAAGGACCTTTTCCCAGACTCATCCCTCTCCCTTTCTTGGTATGTAGTCAGTCCCCTCCACCTGAGCCATATCAATACATCACCTTAATGGTGATTTTGAAAGCTCATTTTGCCCTGGCACTACAAGGCTTTAGGTACATACACAAGATATATCAAAATATATATTATGTGAATTACTTTCCATTTGTTGAAGTTCAAAAACTTCTTCCCAATGAAAGGAGAGTCTGTCGTGTAAGAATTATATTACTGCTTTTGAAAAGAAAAACTCCTCACTCCTGGCTCAAACAAGGAGATACTTTGATGTTCTTGAGAACAACCTCTTTTTGCTCATTATAGGCAAGACATGGTGGTGACTCACCTGGCACATAGGCTGAAATATGGAATTGTAATGAGTTAAATAGATTGTCAACCAAAATAATTTGATTTTTGTCACAAGACAAAGGGGTTTTTTGTTTGTTTTTGCTATCCAAAGTGCCTAGAATATTCAGAAATTGTGTCTTTCCATGCTCTTTATCTGCTCTGGGATTGAAGGTAGGTTACTGGTTAACACTCTGGGATGCTCTGCAATTCCATAGGCCACTGCACCAGTTTCTCTTGAAGGTCAGTTTGTTTGCTTTTTTTTCTAATTTCAGCCAGGACAGGGGTCATATTTTACAGTAGNTTCAGCCAGGACAGTGTTCATGTTTTACAGAAGCCAGGAAGGGGACATGGCCAGACCTCAACGTTATTTGATACCATCTCGCATCACTTGCAAGGTTACAGGAGCCAGGAACCAACTCCCATTTTCCTGCATGGTGTGGTGGGGAAGAGCTGGTCAGTATTTTGTTGAGATTTTTTACCTTCTGATTGGCTTTGATGTAAATTAGTTTTTCTCTATCAAATAATGATTTGAATCAGGACAATGGAATACTAGGTGTGCTCAAACGCCTCTTCTTACTTCATACAATTTTATGGAAGGACTTTCCATTTTAAATGTGAGAAAATGAAAGTTTTCCTTTATAAAAAAAGAAGTCTCCCTTTATAAAAAGCTCACACACACACACTCACATACATCCCATACAAGATGTTTTTGACTCCTCTGTGACAAAAAAATTGCAAGAGGTAAAGGAAAATAAAGTTGTAGTGGTAGGAGGAAACATTTGAAACAGTTTATTGCTGAGTTTGACAAGTGTAAGATGGGACATTTGACATCTAAAGTTTCAGAGCAGCTCTTGTTAGGTGGCCCAAATCCCATCTACCCTCACCTGCCTTGCAGAAGAGGCACATGACACAGACGTGAAACCAACTTTGTTGGTCCAAACAACCACACTGTCTATTTCAGCATCAAGCTGAAAAAACCAACTTTTAATTTCACATTCCTGGTATTTGGTAACCTGCCACATTCACACTATGCACTTCAAGCCACTATTCTGCATTGTAATGGCTTAGGAGAGCCCTCAGCTGAGAAATGATGCTGGTCTTGTTGGTGCTCAGAGAAGCCTCCACAGTCAAGGGTGCTGAAGTGCTCCTGGTAGTGGATCAGCATCAGCAGCCAAGGCAGAGCTGTACTGGGAGCACTTCACAGAGAAGCATCACAAGACACTTGATTTCTGACCACTGACAGATGCCTCTGTATGCTGACCTTCAGGTCAAAAATGATTGTGTCTCTTGGTTTATATCACCTGGATCACATTTTGGATGGCAGTAGGATGGGTCTAAAGGTCAATGCCCATTTCTCTGTGGCACAGTAGACAGCACCAAATTGGACTCCTGTTTTTGCAGGCTTCATAGTAAAGCCACTGTAATTTATTCTTAATGTGAGGTGCCCGGTGAGGTCAGTGAGGGCAAAGGCAGCTCTCTTTCCCACCGTGACCTCCTCACTCTGTCTATCAAGGAAAATAGGACGTTTATAGGGGGATAGACTGAGATAATCTGCTATCCATCATTAATCCCTCACTGCTTGGTACCAGAATACATGGCAGAGTAGGACTCAGTCCTGCTGACCTACTCTGCTCTCAAGATTGTTCACCATCTTCCAAGCAGCTCCCTTCTTCTTTCTAACCTATCTTTCTCTCTTTAGAACTCCTTAATGGAATCCTTTCAAAGCCTTTTCCAAAGCCTTTTTCAAAGCCTTGTCCAAACCACTCTCTAATCAACATGCTTTTGCATCAATAGCAGAGCATCACTCAGCCTATTTTTCACAGCTCAGAACAGCCTAGGTTTGGTATTTCCCTACTTTGTTCCCAAGCACATCAGGTTTCCTCTATTCAAGCGGAAAAACTCACGAATTTTCAGAGGGGAGGAAACAATTTCATGTTTAGAGGGTATCCATTGCTGAGAAAGAGTGGAGGAAGTGCAAAAATTGTGCAAGATTCTCTGAGCTGCAGGAATTGGTGAAGGATTGTCCTGTGTTCTATTCACCATAACTTCATTAGGTTAAATAGTTTTGGCATAGGTCCATAATACCTCATATCACGTAGGAATCAAGAAAGTGTGAATGTGTATTTAATGTGAAGAAGGTAGAATGACTAACTGTTAAGCATGGGTATGTGGTACCATGAATTTCAGTGAAACAAATCTCTCTTGGTGAGCTAACCTATGCCTCTGTAGTGGTTGTCCCACTGGGTTGCTAAGGAGCTTTGGTTTTCTACATTTCTGCCTTTAACATTTGCTTTTACCCTCACACTTGATGTGGAGCATTTTCCTTCTGTATTGATGCTGACCTTTTTCTTCTCCCTCGTTAGCAGAAGAAACAGTTATGCTGCATTTATCCTCTCTGAGTCCATTGCTTCAATGCTTGGAAACTAAAGTACAGAAAACCTTTAATCCTGCTGGCACTTAATGATATGGTCATTATGCACAATAATACAGTGGAGAAAAGTGGTTTCAAAGGGAAGGGAGCTCTGCTTTTGTTATTAGCAGTTATAATGTGGGCACTTAAAAGAAATGACTGAGGACAGATAAAATAATGTAATCAAAAGAAATCAATCTCCAAAAGAGATGTCAAGAGGCCTGCTGCCCTGCTTTGACATGCTGTTAGCTTTACCTGTATAATTCCTGACAGATGTCCATCATTTTTACAGACATAGTGGTGTTTCTAGTGGAAGGAGAAATTCAACTAAATTCCTTTCTTTTCCACGTGGACATTGAGTATAACCTGTTGATTGCTGTCTCTATTGACAAAATCCCTTTTTATGTTTGGAGACTGTTGTTCTACTCCCCTCTTCTTTTCCTCTGGGCATTAAACAAATCCAGCTCTTTCACCTTTTCTTACAAATCATATTTCTGAACCTTTGATCATTTATGTTGCTCCAATTTGCATTGCGACTTTTTCCCACATTTTTTTAAGTGCAATATCTCCAAGAGTGGGCACGTTACTGATTGTGACCCTCCAGTGCTGAGCAGAGAAATAATTACCTACCTTATTTTGTAAATTACTTTTTCCTCTTGTGTACCTAAAGCAAATCTAACACTGTAGACCAGAGGAGCCCTCCCTTCCCATCTCAGCACAATTTATCCCCTTTCTCTCCCACTCTGGTGTGCTACTCTGCACTTCTCCAAATCAGTTCCAGCTTGTTGCCTTGAGACTGAGTTTAATGAATGGGAGAAACACTCTGAATTTTAATCCTGGCCCAAAGCAGGATTAAGTTTTGGGTTGGACTCTTTGGAAGGTCATTTGCTAGTCCACCTCTCAAGTCAGTAGCATCTTGTAGTTTCAATAGATCTGAACTTGGCCTTTCCCCTGTCACAATTAAGGACTAATGTGTAATTTTACACATTAGGAAAAATAGGAGCTTCTATTTTTCCATTTATTTACTATATCTTGGTGGGAAGAGCAAGCATCATAGCTATTGCTGTGGGACCTTCCCTATCCTCCAAAGTTCTTAAAGACTGTTCAGTGTGTTAGCTGTCTTCACTCCTGGATGAATGCCATGCAGCACCTCAGGTAATTAGAGGAGGGAACACAGGCCAGATGGAGAAAAGAGACATTAAACAGTGCACAGTGTCTAGGTATTATTCTCCTTCTTTGTAAAGAATGAAGCAAAGAGCATATAATAAATGTAGCCTTTTCTGGACATAATTCCACTTCCTTCTTCCACTCACTAACCATGGCAGTAGCTCTTTACAGAAAATTTCACTCTAAGAAGAGATGCCCAAATCTTTCCTACTCTAGCAAAAACCAATGAATTTACATTCCCTAAATTTTCTTTTCTGAATTAGTATAAACAAAACATAAAAATGAAACATTCAGGACCAAAGGTGGCTGAAGAAAAGAACTTGTTCTGATACATCCCAAGTAAAAAAAAAACCAAATTAATTCATATTAATTAAGCCAGGTGCTCCTTCCTTGAACATTTGTGGAAAATGGCCCTTTGGAATGGACAAATACAGCAGCCAGAGACTGCTAGGTTCATTTAGATGTAAGGTATGCATCTTCTGTTTATCATCAAGCACACAGGAGTGTTTGGGAGTTCTCTCAAGAGATTTCACATTGTGCCTCACCAGGTTAGAGCAGGACACTGTGCCTGAAAGTACCGCCACAGACCTCAGAGCTGAAGGTGTTGCTGATCTTGTGATTTTCTTGGTCCCTACTCTGCCTTAATAAGCTTTGGCATAGCTTTTTGCTCCTGAATCATTCACTAATCTGACATTCCCTTGTGAGGATTTGAGTACCTTAAATCCCAGTTCTGAAAGCTGGGAGCCTGAAGGATCTGTAGCCTTTGGGGAGCAATGAAGTACAAGCTGTGTGAGTAGAGGTTAAAGTCACTTTTTAAAGCTGTTGTTTTGCCATGAAAAATAGATCAAGCCACTGGAGCTGTCAAAAGTGTATTTTGGAAATATGTTATCAGTGCTAACGTGCTCCTTCTGGAATTAATGCAACTCACTCTGGAGGATTTTTCAGAAAGCATGCTCCTGTGGCTTGTAATGTTTGGTATTTTTTAAATGGCTCCTGGGAAACCTCTTTCCTTGGAGATGCAAGGAGAACCTGAAAGAATATATCAAAGTGGGACAGTAGCACTGTTTCAAAGAGTATGACTGGAACAAAGTTCAGCTGTATATAATGTTTCTTTTAAACTGCTATGTCTTTCTTGCTGAGTAGAAATTTTAATTTATCATATGTCTTCAAGCAGAAAACCACACTTTCCAATTTGAATGGGGGAGTGATGGATTTACAGATTGAAATCAAAGTCCCATTGAAATATGTGGGAATTTTCATTGACTTCAAAAGGGGTGAGGTTTGGTATGTAGCTGAAAGCAGAGATGCTCCTAAACACTTGCAAGTAATGCCCTCTGGGTATGCCTGTGTCCATCTGAGGTGCACAGCAGCAGCCAGATGCCCACTGAGAACTTAGAGAGCACAAGGCAATCTCCAGGGTGCAGGGAAAAGAGCGATGGTTCTGCTTGCAGGCTCCATCTGATCCTGGGCACAACAAACTGGTTTTTCTGTAGCACTGGGCTTTGAGGAGAAAAGAAGCCTTTCTTCTACATGATTTCTTGTTCTGGGTCAGTCTTAAGGAGAACTTGTCTCTATCACTTCACACCCTCTTCTCCCATTGTTAAGTTACTGCCACAGAGTTGGTCAGAGCTGCAGCTGCTGTGCATCTCTGCTGCCCCTGGCACTCACATTGTAGCTGTGCCTTGGTCCCCTGGCAGGAAGACCCTCTTTGTAACTGGCTATGCCACAGTTTGGCTGAATTTTCAAAAAAGAGCATTTTTCAAGATGTCTTTCGTTGAAGTTGTTTTCATGGTAGGTTAGAAAGTCTCATTCAATGACATAAAAGCTGTTTTCTAATCAAGACAATTAGTTTTTGAAGATTTTAACAATACTGCTTGCTTTTTCCTCTGTCTAGGCTCCTTGTACTTACATTTGGAGAAGCTTATTTTAAGTGTATCTTCAATAAATAAATACTGAGATGTGCTTTCTTCTTCTTGTCTCAGAAAGTGGAAGTTTCTAGGGAGCTGGATAAGCCAGTGAGAAACTGAAATAACAGCAGGATGGAAACAGATTTAGTTTGAACTCCAGGAGCTGCTGTATCTGATGAAAGCTGAATGCTAAGTGAATCATCGTGACTCAGTAAATAGGATAATGGTCTCCCCCTCTGGGATTTCTATTCCTGCCTGAGGAAAGAGAAACCTTGCTAAGCCTGCAGACAAGTGAAGCCCAGCTTGCTCAATCCCGCCTTGCAGAGGGCAGAACATGCCCCTTTTCACCTGCTGCCACATACAGTAAATCTATCCTGATCTCATACCATCCCAGTTTGATCTGAATGGGTGCACAACCACCCCACCTACAGCATTCTTTGTCTTAATGTATGAGGAGTCTGAAATCCCTGCTCCTGAAGGAGCAGGAACACCATGTGCCATGTACATGATGACAGGGATCCTGTGGTCTTGGGTTTTCCTTAGAGCAAACAATTTTACTTTGAAGCATATCTTCTGCTCCCCTACTGTCTCATTTTCCAGACACTAAACCTCCCTGGTGAAAACTGCAGAAAATAGCAACTTTCTTCTGTACATACTTGTGTTGTACTTTTCTAAAGAGTGTAGAATCACGGATTTGGAAAAGAGGCAGAAAGTGGAGTAGGTGAGACGTGGGCTGCCTTAAGAGACTGAGAGACGGAGAGAGCACTCACGCAATGGGGGAAACCAAAAATCCATTTTGGTCAGACAGAGCTGCAAAAAGACAGCTCACAGCATGCTCAGTGCTGCAGAGAAAAGAGCAGGGGCTGTTCCCCTGGAGCAGAGTCTGCACGGACCAGTCACACTGCTTGAGCCACTTCAGAAGGCTGCAACTAGTCCAGAATGGGCCCAGTTTGTGTGGTTCTGCACCTCGTGTGTGTTCCTGTTCCATTTGTTGTAGGAAGATGGATCTTCACTTGCCCTGCAAGAGGAGGGTTATGTCAATGGTTTAAGTCTAAGAAGTGTTCCCTATCCCTTGCTTTCCCTGGGTGGTCAGGTACATACATAAAGCAGTATCTGTGGGATGCAAGAAGCCTACCATCAAGTGGGCTTGAAATCCAGCTCCAGCGGTGTTGATGTTTATTTTCTTATTTATATTTGGTAAAATTTTGCTTGCTGGTCTCTGCCCTCTGGGTGTCACTGTTGTGCTCACTTAGATTCCTCTTTTTCACAGGCCTGGCTTATCTTTCCTCCAGTATGTGATTAAAAAGCTTCTAAGAAGTTCGTTTCCCTTCTTCATTGGCCTATCAGGGTGTCTTGGCTGGAAAATGGGAAAAAGTATTTGTCCAGATCATATCGTGCAAATCATTTGAAAGGGTGATTGCCCTCGGAGGATTGGCTTAAAGGTGCAAAGGCAAGCACAGCACCATCAGCCCCAGTCAGAACATCCTTGGGTTGTTGGAGAAAGAGTCACCTTGTAAATGTTTTCCCAAGGTTTCCTGCTTTAGGTCTTGTCTGAACAACTCCTTGCTCCTTCCAGACAAAGAGATGATATTATGAGAGAGAAGAGTTGTTGCAATGTCTCTCTGCATTTTTAATTTTACTTTATTTTTGTCCCCTCCTCAGAAGTGTCCAAGTTGTACAACTACAGAATTGTGTGCAGTGCCAAAACCCTGGACTGCAGTAGTTTCTACAGTGGGCAGTACAAATATCACCTTGATGCAAGTCTTTAAGAGCATGTAGGGAAAAAGGTCAAAATCCTGCTCCTCTGAGAGACCTAAGCTTACTGCCACAGAGCCCTTCATATTTTGCTTTTCTGCTGAAGAAACCAAGCCCCAAGGACAGGTGTGATGTTGCAGCTGGGGAGGCAAATTACAGAGCAAGCAAAGTGGGAGACAGTGATGGTTGACACTTTGATGGGACAGTGACTAATACAAAGGGAGATTTAATGTCTAGAGAACTAGACAGCAGGGGAGCACAAAATACATTTCAAATCTATGATTTGAAGTCAAGACCTGTCAGGGCAGGGGACTCATTCAATTTCTTTTTTCTTTCTCTCTCTTTATAAAGCACTTCGTAATAGAAATTCTTTCCCTGGCCAGATTTTCTGCACTGTTGGAGGAGGCTGTGTTTGTAGGAGCCTTTAGTTTGATTACTGCTTTTCTATTTATGATTTACCATTCTATCCACAGACCATTGTTGTTTATTTAAGATTTTTCTTATTGATCCACATCTTCTCTTTCTCACTCTTCCTGCTAAATCTTTCAGGACTTATGCCCACAGGAGCAGGAATCCTCTGGTCTTCATATGTACAAATGGGTGTTTTGATGAAGCAGGACAGGAGAGTGAAAACTTTTAGGAAAGTAGAAGGTTCTCACAGAATGTGCAGTTTCTCACCACTTCTTTTTGTTGTTATTTTTAAGTGTGCAAAGTGCAGTGATGTGAAAGGAACCTGTTATTAAGTGCTCTTAAAGTCTACTTTGTAGGAAAGCTGTCCCTTTCCTGAGGCAGCTGCTTTGCATGGCAGCCTGCAAGGGATGTGCCTGCATCCTGAGGGAAAACATGCCAAAGAATGATTCTCCTGCCAGGGCATGGTTTGGTGGCTCCATGGGGCCTGGAAAGGACAGTTGCCATGATAGGTGGAACCAGTGACTACTTTTCCCATGTTTTCCACCTGTCCTTGTCCTAGCTTTGGATCTCCTTTCACAGTAGAACCAAGCCATGGTTTTAGTTCTGGTGGTGGGAGAGGCCCCAGAGACAGATGGGGGCAGCCACATATGGCAGCTGGATAAACATTGCTTTTCAAGGAGAAAAAATAAAGAGGTTCATCCATCCTCAGGCTCAGAGGTTATTCTTCCATTGAAACATTTGCTATCAGGCTCTGTACGATATGACATTATTTTTTACTTTTGAGTACCTGGAAGAAGCAGTCTGTGAAAAGTGTTGTTTAACTAGCCAGTGTGGATGTGCTGCCTACCTACAGACACAGCCTCAGCAGCAGCAGTGTGGAAGTAAAGTCATGTCCCCAGACAGACCCTGCTGGTCTCTCCTGGTGTAGTCTGTATATCCAACTCTATAAATGCACTGCTGGAATTCCAGGCACCATACTAATATGAAAGAAAGCATATCTGGGAAGTATGAGAGATAAACAAACAAGGCCATATAAGGAGTATTATAACTTAGGATAGACACCTATGAATAAATCAATTTTATTCTAACATTGTCCCACACGCAGAGATGATTACCACTGTGAGCAGTCTGGGTTAGGTGGGGTTTGTTTGTTCTCTCTTGATTATTTAACATGCTAGAAATTATCTCAGATTTACAATATTTCTGTTGCTTGTACACAGTAACATTTCATTGCTCTCTAGTGTATCACTGTGTTGTCTTTTTGTTAATTGGGCTTTAAACTTCTGTATTCCTCAGATCTTATACCCCCAGTTTCTTCTGCTCTGCCACACTGTCCTTGACCTGTTGCCTCCTTTCTCTCAATGTATCTGAAACATTTCAATTTTACATTCTCCAGATCCTCACTGCTAGGCTCAAAGGAAGTATCAGCCAATTAGCCCTTCCCACCAACTAACTACCTGATCAATAAATGCGTGAGATTGTCTTGGAGCTGTGTTTGTTCCACTCAGGTCCTTTTATGTTGAGACCAAGAGGTCGCAGGTTTTTATGTGTTGTTTTGCATCCTCCTCTTCTCCTGGTTTTGTTTTCTTTCTTGACTCAATGTCAGCATGACATGTACTTTTTTTTGTCTGCTCAGAGGCATATTTAAACATTATTTAAAGGCTCAAAATAAGACAGGCAAGAGAACAAGAACATATTACAAATAAAGTCCACAAGTATAATTCTCTTCCTTTGCAAAAACATATTCATTTTATGCAGGGGGTAGGATCTTTCAGTTTCACTAACTAGTTGCACCCAGAAATAATGATGGGTTTACCTATAATGGTTCTGTGACCATTTTTTACTTTGTATCCAAGTGGATTCTCATTTAATGTTTTCTGAGCCCTAAAACTTGGCTTTTCTTTGTCCAGCCTTTATCATAGGCATTATAATAGGATTAGAAATCCTATAAAGGTCAGAAATTGTCTTTTTCAAATGACTAGCAGGTGCTGATACAATAATTAATTACACTGTATGATATTCTGGTCATTAGCTGCAATGATTAATGATTTCCTCAGAGACAGTTGCTCTATTAAAAATACATCAGTAATAAATTACCTTCTCTGAGGTCCCTGCTGTAGGAGGTACCTAGCAGCTCTGAGAAGAACCATTTCAATAACAAATGTGAGCTATTACATTTGTAGCTTGAGAAGAGGACTTAATCTTCATGAGAATACCAGGCCTGGTGATGAGCTGCTGCCACTGAATTTGAGAGAGTACCTTGAGCCCTGTGCTTGTTCCAGGACCACCTCCTGTTCACAAGGACATCATTCATTGCAAGGACCATTTACCATTCTCTGTCTCTGTGAATGTTCTCTCTGGAGTCCCAGTACAATCCAAGCAGTAAATGCACATCCTACAGTCAGCTGGCCAATGTGAAAGATGGGTGAGGATGACCATCCTTCCTGCACCCAAAAAGGCTGTAGTCTTCATCTCTCTCTCCAAAAATAATGACATGATACCAGGGTTTTGACTAGCATGAAACACAACTGTCTGCAGTGTCATTCAGCACTTTCCTTCCCTCCTCTCTGACCAATTGCTTATTCTTCCCACCAAGGGGAAAAAGGAAGCTCTGTGACTGGATGATACATGGTTTATATTTCCAAATATAATATAATATTATATATAATAATATTTCCAATGTTCTATTATATTAAAAAAGTAAGGTTTGGGGGCTTTTATTTGTTGGAAAATTTTTAGATATTTGGTGATTGCATGGAAGGCCCCAAAAAGGAAAACGATGAATAAGTTGGGATAAATGGACCTCCACTGCAGATGTTTTCAAAATACCTCTATCCTCTACTGAGCAGCGTAAGATTACCTTCTCACTCCTGGAACTTCAGTACAATGGAATATTGACATTTTTTAAGAGAAATCGCAAACAAAAAATTATAAATACTTCGATCTGTTGGTACATATATGGAGAGAAGGACAGAGAGGATGTTAAGTGTACTTTGGGATATTTACTGGTTTCTTAATGCTAATTTAGCAGCGAGAGATGTGGTTCTCCATGATTAATCACCTCTTAGAACAAAAAGCTGGTGAACAGCACAGAGAAAGCTCAGAAAGCTAGTGGTCAAAGACAACGCTTTGCTAAGCATACATATGGTAGAACAGAGAGAGATTCTTCATGGTTGTCCTGTGATTGAAGTGATTTATTCATCAGGACAATACCTTAGTGATGAGGTTACTGCTTGAAGAGTGCAGGGGAGAGTCTGTAGACCACTTCACAATGCTGTGATCACTACATTTCATTGTTTACACTGGGTGCACTAAATACTTTGTGACCAATCCATTCTTGTAATAAACACCTCAGACCTGTATTTTTTGCTAGCAATCTGCAGTGAGGCTGAACCTTGCACTTCAGGAATGTGACTTTTCTAGAGGCATGACTGGAGTCCTGATCTAATTTTCTGAGTAATAGTTGACTGGTCCCAGCTGGATGAATATGGACAAGGTGTGCAGAATTCTTGGCAGAACATTCACCTCTGTTGCATTTCAATGCCCATGATGGGTAGGAAAAGAGAGGATTGTACATTAAAATCCTGAGTTATATCATTTACCGGAAGAAAAGGGAAGGCTTTGAACTAAAATAGTTGTTTGAGAAGCAAGATACAAGAGCTTCTAGATGGATAATGGGTTTCTTACTCATATGCTCACCCACTAAAATGCAATCAGCAATAAAAAGCTGTTCCACTAAAAGACAATCCAGTACCATTGTTGCAATATAAAAATTTGTTCACTCATTCCAACAGTTACTAAAGAAGCAATTAATTATGGTTAAACCTGCATAAAGAAAATCTTCACAGATGAGAGTTTGTTTGTTTATTTATTGCTAACTCCTTCATAATGAATGGAGTTTCATTTAGTTGAACCAGTGACTCAGTCACCCAGGAGAGCTAGAGCCATCATTCCTGCTGTGTTCCCTGACTCTGGAAAGCACAAAGCTGAGAGGAGAAAATTCATGATGGCTAATGCTGAGGCCAGTCTAACATTGTAGATGAGAGTGTTTAAATATATAAATATTTTTGAGCAGAACAGCCCCTGTGAGGAGGAAAGAAAATCTGTTTAAAATGTGAAATGGAAAAACCCAGGCAATCAATAAGAATAGGTAATCAAAAGCAGAGACTTTGTGACCAGGTTGAAATGAGAAAAAAGGAGATGTGATTCCCTCACCCAATTAAACCTCAGGACATATTTGTTCAGCAAACAACTGCCATTGCATTAGGTTTCATAAAGAATCACACCTTTCCCTCACAATGAGATAATGATTCATCTATCATGGGTG
>VZTN01029287.1:20350-40409 GCA_013400515.1 Erpornis zantholeuca | reverse complement strand
AACCATTGCTTGAAGTGTTTCCCTCTCAAATGATGAAAACTGATCTCACTGTGCTGTCTAGTGCACAGAAGTACCTTGAATCTTGGTAGATGACTTTGGGTGGTAAAGCAGAAACTGTAAATCTGTGTTTGAGGCTGTTTGTTGTCCTTGGCCTGTGGAAAAGTGCCAGATGATGGTATAAAGTGTTCTATGTGGTCTAAAAGCACTGTGTCATCCTTAAAGTTTAATTTCTTTACCTATTTCTGTGCATCCAGAGCTATGGAACAGATACTGGCAGTGTATGTAAAGCAGTATGTTCTTGTAGTGTGAGTTGTACCCCTGTCCATAGAAGTTGTGTCTCTGACAGTGAAATAACTGGGTATATTACTGAAAACTAATTGATTCCATTCTCATAAAAGTCAGTAAGGAGAATTTCCTTGAATGGGAAAGGGAAATGGGGTGTAGAGTGGGATTTTAAGGACATCAATACTTAGATATAGACAGATACTCTGTGAAGTTTTTAGAGTAAATGTGCTCAATCTCTGGATCTCAGTTGGAGTTAGATGTCTTTGGGAATCTCACTAAGCGCATCCTTAGGTACCTGGGCACCTTGGTACTTCAGCAGTAGGGGAAAAATTAAATAAGCTTTCTACTGTATTCTAGAAGAACTGTATTTTCTTTCTGAAATTATATAGGCCTCTAAACCTGAATCATCCCTGCAGTGCGTCCACTAAAGTTGTTGAGGACTTCTGAACAAAAAATTAGCTTTTGACAAGTGGATGAGTAGCCCTCACTACAGAATCTTTCACAGTAAACACAAGGAACAAATGAGGGACAGTAAAGCAGCAGAGAGCATAAGTCTCTGACTCTAGGAGAAAACTCATGTTCAAAAATTAGTAGTTCTTGTGGAGCAGGTTGGGAACTGTGGAGCACTTTTGTCTTGCTAGCAACACTTTCTCACTCTTTTGGACAGACTTACCTGTAAATGTGCAAAGATGGAAAACTTATGCTGTATGAATCAACTTTCAGACTATAGTTGACATAGTTATAGTCTGTATCTTTTGAGTTTTTTAAAGGAGAGGTTTTCCCCTTAAAATTTTCTTGAATTAGTGACCTGTGAGATGTGAGAGCTAGTCTGGAAATACAAGGATTTAGGTTTAACTTTTTAAATTAAAATGGCCATAGTAACAGTGGCTTGTGCTGAATTCAGTCTTACTGATGTGTGTAAGGAGTATTTTGAACACATCTAATCGACCTAGCCTCTCTGGAGGTTTGGCAGATTTCAGTGCTGTTTCACCCTGTTACTGGAGTGCAGTGTTGCTCAGGTGGAATGTCCTTGTCTCTTTCCCCACATGAAGGTAGCTCTGCGCAGGTGAAATTGCCTAGGGAAACTGCAAGAAAAATAGGGAGGTGTTGTATTCATGCTTCCTCCAGGGATAGGTAACTGCTAATGCAAACTTTCTGGATCATTTATTTACTCAAATTCAGTATTAATCTTGGTTTAGTGCAAAATTTCGTAGTTCTCATCTAATCCTGTAAGTTTCAGGCCTTAGTTGTGCACTTTGACTAAAAACAGTTTTATGTCTCACAAATGTACAATGAAGTTTTGTGCTTTAGACAGAAATGCTGTGCTACAGCAATGGAAGCTGCAGAATACTACAAACAGAAAGACAGTCATAACCAAGAATATTTGACACCAGTCAGTTATGTTATACCCAAGATACACTTAAATTGTTTTTCAAATTGAACATTGCATCTGAAATAACCCCTTCCTGAAGATACGTAATGACAAAATTACAGACCTTTCAAATAACATACCACATCTTATGCTATAGTTATTTTAGCTGCAAGTTTCAAATAATATTCACCCGTTCAGAAACTGTGATGACAGTGTTGTTGGTTTTTTTTTTTACCTGTTGAATATTTGGCTCTTTAGATAGTAGTGAGCACTTACCATTAAAAGTTTGGTTCCCTGTAGTGCATATTATATGGTTGTGCTGAAAGTAGCTTGCAAGTGACATTAACCATTTAAAATTGAGACTGTTAGTCATGTAGACCATGTTTATACTCAGTGGAGACAAGCATCCTAAATACCTTGTACGCTGATAGTCAGAGGAATTTGGTGTCTTACTTTTCTGTTCTAAAACAAGCATCCTTTATGTGTTATGTGAGTGACATTCAATCTCCAGAGACACAGTTCTAAGGATATTTTGGTAATGGCTCAGCTAAGATGGTGGAAAGAAATGTCACCAACTTCTTTCTTAATTTGTGGTTGCATTTTATTCCTTTACATTTTGCCTGACTTTTCACTTTGCTTTGACTTGTCCTAGGTTTTTGTGAGTTGCTTTCTTCAAGAGACTCTTCTATGTTTTTAGAAGAATTTATGTATATGTGACTTTGAATGACATTTTGTTGTCTCTGCAAACAGATTTGTGTAGCTGCAGCAATCACTAGCTTTTCTCATAGACCAAATGACAAGAGATATATACCTGGATGTTTCCTTTATTCATTTCTTACTGATTACATGTAGTAGAGGGAGGAAGTTTAGAAAGTAAGAATTAGGATGTTGTACGTACTGTCACTATTTGTATACAGAGAATGTGATTTTAAAATGGCAGCTGATGCTTTCTGCCAAGATTTTGATCTCTCTTGGACACTAGAAATATTTTAGGACTCTTGTTCCCTCCTTACTATTCTAGGGTGGCAATTAATCTTCTAAGCATTGTTAGTATGGAGTGCTCCAAATCTACTTTTTTCACCAAGCAGGCATTGCTGACTCCCTCCTCAAATGCTGCTCATCACCAAATTTGTCATGCAGGTTCCTTTAGTCAGGCAGCCCAGGCACCAGTGCTACTGTTGCTTGCTGCCCCAGGCTGCAGCTCAGTGCTCTTCACTTGTGATCGAAACCTGCACTGAAAGATTCAGTTCTTCAGAAGGCCAAGTCTACAGAAGCTGAGACTGTTCCTTGGATACTGTACCATCCATCATCTTACTGGTTATCTTCTAACCTGTGTACATTTGAGTGGTGTTTTTAGCAATTTCTTGTTCTTCTGAGCATGTACACATGATCTTTCAATAGCAGCATTATATATCTTCTACATACTATATATTTTTGAATTATGTATTTAAATAATTCCTAGTCATATTCTCATTGCACATTATCACTAGCTCTTGTGTGGAATGTCACTAATATGTGTGGACTGCAGACTCCTGCAAGTTTGATTACTTACTGGTTTCCCTAGCAAAGTATCTTTCAGCTGAGAAGGTAGTAATTAGACGTCATAATTTTTAGGCACACATAGAAATGCTTCTTCCATCCAAAGAATGTAAACTGTAATAAACTTGGGGCACTTACTGTAGTGTGGATCTCTTTTTAATTAGAGGAGTTAAACTGAGAGAGTGTATTTATGGGAAATCTAAGGAAATTGGTCCATCACAAGAAATTGATGTGGTGCCATTTGTGCCTCTCTCCCTCTACAATTACTTACCTTATCCCTTCTGGAGGAACGTCCTTCACCTCCCAGACTCATATGAATACTGTCATGGTTCTGTCTGTTCAGTAGTATGGATGCTCTGATTGAGTGTATTTGACTAGAAAACAAATATTAATGTGGGGTGTTTTTTTTTAATGTATGTTTTTGCTGCACATAAAAGATGAAATACTTTGTCTCCATTTTTTTAATAGTCTTTATAGTCCTACCATGTTCTCTGTTCTCCTCTGTTGGTCTGTGAGACCAACACCTCATGGCCAACAAGTCCACCTCATGTCAGTCAGATGGGTGCACTGTAGCACAGGAAGTAGAAATTCATTGGACCAGCCAAACTAATAGAAAGGAAACATACAGTACCTGAGTAGAAGAACAGTGCTTATAGCCATGTTCCTCTGCTAGAGCAGAGCATTTCCCTGGCATCCTCTTACCTTTGGAACAGCAACCAAGCCTGTCCTTTTCAGACACTCAGTGGTCAGCATTATTTTTATGATTTTGGACACTTGTATGTAAATTGCATGTAAATAAAAAAATGCCTCGAAGCACTTGTTAAATATAGATTTCTTAGGGAAAGAACTCAGTATTGTGAACTCTGGGAGACAAGATTGTAAGAGCAAGCCATGTTCCTTCACCCATACAAATTGATGGGTCCTGACAATATCTGCCTGAGGATGTTAAGAGGGCTGGCTGATGTCATTGTGTGGCCACTCTCCATAATCTTTGAGAAGTTGTGGAGATGAGGGGACATCCCAGAAAACTAGAAGAAGGAAAAGGTCTCCCCCATCTACAAAGAAGGGCTTAAAAGAGGATCCAGGAAATTTTAGACACATCAGTCTTACTTCAGTCCATGGGAAAACTATGGAATGAATCCTCCTGAAGGCTGTCAAGTCAGATGAAGCACACAATTGGGAAAAGACAGCAAGGATTCACCAAGGGCAAATTGTGCTTGACAGACACTATTCATCTTCCATGACAAAGTGGTAACCTTCTTGGCTGCTGCGGGGCGGGTGGTGGGTATTGTCTGCCTGGATTTCTCCAAGGCTCTCACTATAGAGAAGCTGGTGTGTTGGGGTCTAGAGAGGTGCTCTGTCTGTGGGTGGGGAGCTGGCTGGCAGGCAGTGCCAGGGTCGGGGTAAGTAGCTCCTTTTCAAACTAGCAGCCTGTCACAAGTGAGGTCCTCCTGGGATTTTGGGCACAACACTTTAATATCTTCCTAAGTGATCTGGAAGATGGGATCAAGTGCACCCTGGTGAAGATGGCTGATGATATCAAACAGTGGGGAAGTGGACACATCAGAAAGGAGAGCCACCCTGCAGAGTGACTTGGATTGGCTGGAAGAGTGGGCTAACAAGAACCTTAGGAAGCTCTACAAGGACAAGTGTTAGGCTTTTACACTTGGAAAACATCATGCAGGAGTGCAGCACAGGTTGGGATCTAACCAACTGGGGAGCAACTCTGTGGAAAGGGACCTGGGGATCCTGGTGGACAAGCTCTTTATGAGTAAAGAGTGCACTGCTGTGGAAAAGTAAAGACAACACGATGCCAGTTTCCATCAACAAGGGCATTAGTAGCAAAGATAAAGATGTCACTATCCCACTCTACTCAGCGATTGTCAGGTACCATGTGGAATACTTTGTTCAGTTTTGGTGTCAGCAATAAAAAAAAGCTGTACACAGGCTGGAAAGGGTCCAAAAAAGGGCCACAAAGGTCATCCAGGGACTGGGAAGCTGGCCATATGAACACAGGCAGAGGGAACTGGGTTTGTTCAGCCTTGAGAAGAGAAGGCTTAGGGAACACCTTATCACCATGCTCCAGTATTTAAAGGGTGGCTGTAAAGATGATGGAAATTCCCATTTTACAAGAAGTCATGTGGAAAAGATGAGGGTAGTGAGTACAACTTACCCCTGAGGAGGTGCTGATTGGATGCAAGAGGAATATATTTCACACTGAGAATGATCAGCCACTGGAATCTCTCCAGGGAAGTGTGAATTTGCAAATATTGAACACTTAAGATTTGTCTGGACAGGGTGCTGGAACATCCTGTCTAGACTGTGCTTTTGCCAAAAAAGGTTGGACCACCAGCCGGTATTCTATGATGCTATGTTCCTCTGCCATAACTGTCTAAAATCCCATAGGGCTAATTTGCCCAACTGGGAGATCCTGCGGTGCATGTCATGTGCCTGCTATCACTGACATGTGCATGTGTGGTGAGTGATCCAAGCAGGAGCAGAATATGGAGTTGTGTTTTGTCACGTGAACATCTTGTTAGTGTTTGCAGTGTTTGAGTCTGTTGGTGGGTTATAGATGTCATTCCAGGTGGATACAAATAAAGCCTGTATGGTATACTGCATCCTACTCTGTTTCTGTTTACTCTAGATATTAAAGCAAAATTGCTCTTAAGTAAAATGTTTAGGAGGTGGTATTTTTTTCACAAATATGTATTTTCCTGTCTCCATGTTCTACTAAGCAGGCAGCCTTAGTAACCATAAGTCAAAGAGCACAAGCTTCCAAGTGATGAATTACTATTAGTAGGCTTTTGCAACCTCATTAAATAATCTAAAAGAACTTAGTTATATAAATCTACATCTGTGGATGTTTTAAGGAAATATTTCAAAATCAGCTGCCAGCTTGATCTCATGCAATAGATAATTAAATTATGGCCCTAATTCAGGAGAGCATTTAAGCATGTTGTTAACAGGGTCTGCTGAAGGTAGAAAATTTGAGTACTCCTAACCAGAAGCCTCAGAGAAAAATTAGTTTATATTTGAACTGATGTTACTGTGGGAGAGGGATACTCTATCCCAAACCAGTAAAAGGTGAAGCAATACTCTTGAAAAGAAAAATTTTGTTTCTTCTTACACAGGCAGTCGATCTTGTAAATATTAGGCATTCCATGCATATATTGAATTATGCTCAAGATTAGCATAAAACAGTGCTTTTAATCTTAAGGAGTGAACATCATGTCACCACTTCATTACTTCTGTTCTGAGTTTACAGCCAAAGCTGAAGGTTTGTTTTTGCATGAACTGTTGATCTCATTCCAGCTATCCCCAGGTCCCCATGCCAACTCCTTCTACAGATCATGTAGCATCTGCAGAACTGGTTAGCAGACAGTAAATCAAACATTTGGAGCTTGAAGAAAGCAAAGAAAAAGTTGAAAGAATGTGTACCTCACCCTTTTTAGGGATCACCCCATCAGTATTTTTGTTTTTCTCAGTGATTTTTTTATTAAGCAAAATTATTAAATAAGTATTTGTCAGAAAATTGAGTCATCTGTGAACACATGCTAAAAGAGAAGAAATTGCAGAGTACATTTTGATCTAAACCCCATTGTAATTGTGAACCATTTTCTAATGTCTCTTGTAACAGTGTACCTGCTGTACTGTAAGCAAGATAATGCCTGCTGCTTTTTACTACCACAGATTATTAGATATGCTGTCTTAGAGTGTTAAAGCACCTAGATGAAATTGTGTTCTCAACATAATATTTTCCATCTTACAAAGGCGGTGTTTTGATTGTGTTCATATTGTGCTTTCTGGTCATATCTGCAGCAGAAATGCTGATAGTGAAAGAAAATGGAGTTCCCAATTACTGAAATGCCCATTAATTGCATGCACATGCATGGATGTCACACATCCATTACATAGTCACACCCCACACACATGGCATATGGCACAACTGAGTGAGAGAAGAACATCCAACCTCTTTAAAGAAGATACGGAGATCTATAGCAGAGCCTACTCTTATTTTTATAGCATTTGTGTGTGTGTATGGGTAAGGGGATTTATACAGCTTCCCATATGCTAGTACAGGCAATCTGTCAAAACCTGGCCTTAGGCAAGAGTAGTACACTAGGCTGCTGCTTCTGGAGCAATGCAGCTGGGTAGGAATGGCCTGAAAGCAGGTGAAATCTTACAAGATGCTGGCTCTGGTGATAAAACTGACTTAAGAAGTCCTAACCTTTGACCTCTTGTTTATGACTTGTTACTCCCATTTACTGCTACTTTTGCTGTGCTGTAAGGCAGCTCAAGTAAAGTTCTAGGTAAAGAACTATCCTTTATTTGAAGGTATCTCAAAATAGACGTCCATGCACAGCTTGCATGGTAGGGAGAAAAATGCAGGAAAAAATGGTGTGGCAGGACACATAGACGACGGGAACTTCTTCCTCCAGCTTTGCCACCATCTGAGGCTTGGGCTTTTTTCATTGCATGTGCATTTACATGAGTAGTGCAGCACCACCTAGGAAGGCTACTCTCCAGCCCTGCCCAGCTGGAGGGTGCAATAGTGAAATGCCCACAGTGTGTCCTCAACAGTGTTTTGCTGATTCTGGGACTTCCAGAAAATCTAAGACTATATGTGATTCTTCCTCTATCACTCTAATACTTCCATCTCCACGCCAGATAAACCAAGGACTGAGGGATACTTTCTGTTCTGAGGTGTAAAGAGACATTGAAAGAGACACTGAAAACAAGAGAATGACTTCAGTTTCCTGGAAGGAGAGTAGATACTGAGTGTGGATCTGACAAATACTTTTGAAATCTGAGCATACATGTGCAGGCCAGGATGGCAGTCATAAGCCTCAGTTATCTTACTGCCTTATTCATTAATACTTCATATATGAACTGTTTCTTACTCAGGATGTATTTTTTAAGGTTCAACATTCTTTCAAGAGCTCTGATAAACACAACAGTGCAGGTATAATAAGTGACCCTATACCTAGGACAGTAAAACAGAGCTGTTTCTGCATCTCTCATACTTTCTTTTTTTTTCTTCTCTCTAGTGAATAGAGTTTGCAAACTATTTACTCTTCTCTGGAATCTCGATCTTTGAAAAGTTGTTCTGTTCTTGTGGAAATCAGCAATTAATTACTTTCTGTGCCATGTTAAAAAAAATCAGTAGTCTTGCAGATAATTTTCTTTCTGATGACATGAAAATTTTCCACTTGAAGTAGCTCCATTACAGGATGAAGAAGCTTTGTATATTAAACAGTGAAAAGTTTGTAGATAGGCTGCAGGCAGGTGTGTGTTTTAGTTGAGGGCATTGTTGCCATTTTGAAAATGAACTTAAGGATCATGTTGGTCTGGGAAGTAGTCTACTATGTAATTGTCTTTTCATTCTAGGTACAGGTGTTCTCAAAGGAACTGTCTTAGGGCCCAATTCAAAAAACTTTATATTATTTAAACTAATGTTACTTGCACATTTTAGTGCTTTGTTGAAATGGTGTAATAAAGAACTGAAAGCATAAAAGTTGTATGCAGGTGTCCATACTCAACTTTTTATCACTGAAAACTGTTATTAGATGATGAGTTTCTTCTGTTGATTTAACTCAACATTCTATACAGTTCGTAATAATGTCAGTCAAATGCAACTCTTAATTTTGCTGTATGTTGGTACACTGATTATAACACTTGTCTTCTGGGGAATGCCAGTGCATTTCAGAGACTCTTTTAAAAACACTGAAATTGCTACTCTGTCTGAGGACCACTCTATTTTCCTTTCTTTTATTGACCGTATTACATGTAAAATGTAGGTTCTTACATTGCGGTGGACAAGGCTTTCTCCATCTGAGTAAAAATTTTGGAATTACTCAGTTTCATGAATCAAATATTTCTTGGCATCCAGTATACTAAAAGCCACTGAAACCAAAGAATTAAAGCTGAGACAAAGCTCTTCTTTCTGCTCTCCACATGTCTAGGGGTTACAATTATGCACAGTACCTTTGGCATTAGACAGGATCTGTCTGCGGTTGTTTCTCTCCTGCATTTTAGAATGAAGTTAGAGTCCATTTTCTATGAAATTGGGTGTATTTTATATTGTATCCAGGTTCCATTTTGGCTACATTCAGCCAGGATTTCGTGTGGATTTTGGTTTCATTCTTCAAACCTTAGGACAGTGGTGGAGGTGTTGGGGTTTTAAGATGAAACTCACTTTCTTGTAACTAAGGAACATTACAGATTAATTTTGTCGTCTTATCACTAGCTTTACCACTGTTGACCATGCTGTGCCTCTCACTATTTGGTTGTATGCAGTAAGTGAGGCATGTGCATAAGCATTTTGTTTAAGGAAACAGCTTGTTTTTTGTTTTTTTTTTAGTAGAATGCCGGTACTGCAGTAATTATAAGAAGTAAATGCTGGTCTACTTGATACATGTTCTCTCTGCAATTAGAAGTACTTTTAGTCTCTAGAATAACCTGGAATTAGTGCTGCAGGTATGCTCAACTCTCTTTAAGTCTTTTAAATTTATGAGTATCTAGTTTAAGTGTTCTAGTAGCTATTCAAGCTTACGTATTTCTCTCTTTGGCCCGTAAGTTCTTCTCAGTGTGGTCTACTCACAGTAGTGCCTATTTCTCACTGAACACTCTGGAATTATTTGAGTTCCTGTACATCCAGCTATCTAGCTGAAGAGACTGGGTAGAGTGTCTGTGCATGAGGAGTGAAGAGCAGGATCTCTGCACCTATTGCTCTTTTAAATGCATATACTTAAAGGACCTTCTCACAGGATGTAAATGACATTTTTGCTTGTTTTGAAGTACTATTCATTGACTTTTTTTCTAAAGTAATTTGTTACAGCTGTCATCCTTAGGGATCCCTCAGGTGTCTGTCATTGATACTCTTTTTTCTCTTCACTACTTCACTGCCATCTTTATGGCAGTGACTCTCATATCTTTCTTTTTGAGTTGCTTCCTGACTGTCCTCAAAATGAAGCTGCTCCTAAGTTGTCTCTTCTTCAAAAGTGTTGGAAACCTTGTTTTTCTTCACTGAGGCTGTCACCTTTGGTGCGACCTCAGGAGAGAGACAGCTTACTGCTTTGTCTCATATGACTTGTAGCCAAACACATCTTTCTTAATATTATTATTAGGTAGCAGTAAGAAATGGAGCATGGGGAAAGGTAAGCATGCCAATTAATGTGTTTGGAAGGCCCATAGTCCAGCAAATCTGTGGTTCTTCTCTCCCTCCCCTCCCCCCCAGTCCCCCCAGTCCCCCCAGTCATTTTTTAAGTCTCTTTTCATATCCCTGCTAATGTAGGTACAAGTGATGAGTTGCTGAATCTGACCATTTCCCTGTTTTTGCTAATGTTATCCATCCTTTTGTTCCCAATATTTGTTCCTCCTGTACTCTTTCTGGGCTTGTTATCGTTCATGCTTGCAACTTCAGCACTGTTTCCAGCACATTTATTCAGATATGGAAAACAGCTAAAACATGTAAACGCAGCAGTCACCTTTTACATCTGCATATTTTTGATTCATATGCATATTAGTAATTGGATAGTAATTAGCTACTATTAGCTAATTCAGATATCTTTTCTCTTGACATTGAAATCCTCACTTCTGAAGTGTTTGTTTGTTAATGATGTACAGTATAGCCTACATTTTCCTTATTAAAATCATTTATGTTTGATGGCAGAATTTGACATTTTATTAAAAGCAAGATCTTTTAAAACGTGCCATTATCACACCAGCCTGAGAGACTCTCATTGTAGAAGTTCTTTGGATCCACTTATTTTCTTCATTTTCCATGATACGGATTCGGTGTGGTATAAACTGTTTTGCAGTTGTGACACTTGAGTGGTGCACCTGGCGTTCAGCATCTCGGCAGCAGCCTGACAGGGATCATGTGCAGGCAGCAGCACT
The DNA here is from genome assembly GCA_013400515.1 of Erpornis zantholeuca. Lineage (NCBI taxonomy): Eukaryota > Metazoa > Chordata > Aves > Passeriformes > Timaliidae > Erpornis > Erpornis zantholeuca. The sequence goes on along the minus strand of VZTN01029287.1, from coordinate 29,311 downwards.
CCTGTCAAAGGAAGCTGCAAGCCATGGGCTTCTTCCAGTCTTACTCACTGCACCCATTTCACTGTGGTTACTCTCCATATCTGAACTGTGAATCAGAAGCAGTTGTCCAGCTGAGGTTTTCAGGGTGCTCTGAAAAGATGTGTGGGATCCTGCTTTCACAGAACAGGTTGCAGCAGGTGTTTACCTCTGTGTACAACATACTGGTATGGGCATGTGAGCCTGGCAATTTCTCTTCTGAAACAATGAAGAAGAATGCAGAAAAAAATTATCTGCTTCATGTATATAAGACCTGGTAACTGCTATCTTGCCTAAAAAACAAGTGAATTAATTAGCTGCCTTTGGTAATTGCTTTATGTTTGTGCAGTGATGGTTAAGTATGGGTCTGAAACTAAGTTATTCTAGTGTAATATGATTTTATAGCACTAAAATGTAATGCTGGTTTTGTCTATAGTATGTAGATATACTACCTTCACCACCAAGGACCCCTGTGAGGAATAGAACCTGCTTTTTACGATTACTTATGGAGATAAACTTGTGTCTGCCTCTGTGACTCAAGAACACAGGAATACCCATACCTGACCAAAATGGCTCAACATATTTTTCTTCTTCTTGCAGAACTGAGTGCCTCATTGCCCATATGCTTATCAGAAATCTGAAATAATTTATTTGATGAGTTGTTGAAAATCCTGCAGTTTCATATCTTGTCATGTCTTAGGCATGATGCGGAACTGTACCCTGGGATAAGAGATCCTTACCTGATAGAAACGAGTATAACTGTCCTGAAATCTTTGAAAAACTGGCATTTTCATTTGGCAGGAAATGGAAATTACCACCAAGTCTATGATAATTTCACAGTAAAGCAAATGAATGTTTTAACAATGAGCATAATCCAGCTTCAAAATAGATTACTTAGCGATGTAATGTATTGTCTTTAAATCCCCAGTGGATTAATAAAAAAAATGATTATGTGGGGTTTCTTGGCATAACCTATCCTACTTTAGGCTAAATTGAAGATTAAGATATCTGATTAAAAAGGTCCTTTCTGGCTTCAAAATGTACAAGTCTACGAAAACTAATTGGAAAAGGGACAAAAAAATAGCATTCGCTGCTAGCATTATGACCTCATTGATTTTTGCACGTGTTTGATAAATTGATATGAAATATTCAGAGAACAAACAATACTGCATTTCTGATTTGAATGCTAGGAGAGTGCTGAAAAAATGAAACCCTATCAAAGGAACCATTTAAAAGAAGCCACACCATTTGCTCTTTGGAAGAATAGTAGTTAGCATTTATAAACTTGGATTGTTAAAAAAAAAAAAGTAACTGCAGAAAAGGGCACTCTGTCTCTTCCTCTTTGAAGACTGTGATTCTTTCACATTCTTGGACGTATGACTGCATTTGAGGTTTTTTTGGGTTTTTTTTTAAAGGTTTCAGCCTTTCTGAAGCAGGATTGCCCCCAAATGGAGCATGTAATTCTGCTATGAAACTAAATGGATTGCGTTCTCCCTTCTAACGTCAAAAGTAGTGATGGGTAAGCTGGAAGAGATTTTTCCAAGATCCCTGTGTGCTAAGAGTGACTGAGGTGTTTCATACAGATGACTTTAAATCAGTAGGCAAAACATTATACCACAGCAAACTGGACACCTTCTATGCAGTTCCCAAGAATCTAGAAATCCCAAAATTTAGAGAAGGAGACTTCTCTAAATGTATTTTTGCACATACTTGATGTTTTTAGGTAAATGCTTATATTCTATTGATAGATAAATCACTTCTCAGGAAGTTTATACTATTCTTGGTAAAAAAGCAGTTTTTAGTTATTTTTATGATAATTTTGTTTGATAAACTCTAAGTTTAGATTTAGAGAATTTATACAATGGTTGCAATAATAATATACATTATTTATTAGTACAAGTTCAAAAGCACTTGATCTTTCATCTTCTCTTTTTTCTTTTTTTCGCTTTGTGTATCAAAAGAGAAATTAGAAATTTCCAAGGCAAATTGCATCTTAGAGAAGAGGTGAAAGGTTCTTGTCAGCTTACTTTATCAACAGCATAGACTAATTGTTTTTTCAGTATACTGACAAGGATTTACAGATACTTTGCTCACTTAATTTTCTTGTAGAGGGAGTAGTTTCTTTGAAAATTATTTTCAAAATTGCCTGATATTCTTTTACCTAATTTAATTGCTGGCAGTTGATGATGGCAACACATACTTTCTACCTGAAAGAAAGGAAGCTGAAAAAGTAAGAATAGATTGGTCCTAAGGGAAACTTTAATGAGTTATATACATATAAAATTAGACATGAAGGGGATAAGTAAACAGCAAAATGAATTTTTAATTGCCACTTGAGCATAGTGTGTATTTGTGACTAACATTCATGATAATTCTTTCTTTGAAACATGCTCTGTATTTCAGAAAAACTTGGCAGGTGGTGATTTTTGTGTAACATCTCCAAAATGAAAACTGTAATAAAGGAAATTTACTGGTCCCTTTAGGCTGTTTCTGCGTGAGGGACACTGTTAGTACTCAGTCTCTTTGTCTCTTAGAGGACAGTGGGTGATGTATGTACACAAGATTTTTCCATGCGGAGTCAGAACCTACTGAAGGTTTAGATTCCTTTTTGTAATGGCATTGCAATTACAAAAGAATCTATTTAAAATTTGCCAGAAGTGTCTGGCAGTATTTTAGAGGTAATTAGAAACTTAGCAAGCTTCTGGTTGTAACGAAAGGCCTGTCTGCAAGTTGCTTGGCCTTTGTTCAAGCTTTTCACAATGAAAGGAAGACTGTTGATAGTGTTACGGGTGAGTATTTTAGAAAGCAGCTGTGTCCATCCTTCAGTGTTAGCTACACCTTTTGTTTGTATCTCTAGTGAGATATACCAGCTTATTTTTGAAAGTTGTATTATTATTTGTTGTCAAGAATGCTCATCCCTTTGCAGAACAGAGGACAGTGGATTACTGTGTACAGGAAAATACATTTTATGGAATATTTAGACACCAGGTTTTGGCAAGATTTAATAAGATTTGTGTTCTGTACTGAATTTTGGCGCTTTTGTTTGACTAGACAGATGCCAGCTTGCACTGTACCTAGCCAGAGATGCACCTCCCTGCCAGCAGTCTGGACAAAAAAATAAACATAAGCACTCAAATATGTGCAGGACAAAGAGAATTGATGTAGCGAGCACACCAACTCACTTTTTGTCTTTGAGAAGAGGCTGGTCTGGTTGTTGCCTTTTGGGACTGATTTTCTGCTAAACAGTAGCAGTTCACATTCTATTGAATTTCATGCACTTCTTCATTTACGACAACAGAAGACATAAATAAGGCCTTTTGCTGTTTGGATTATGTGTGTCATACAGTAACTTTTTGAGCAGAGAACGCTAAGGGGAAATGGAATACTTTATAAAGCAGTGTGTTGGGTGCCTGTGTACCAGATAATTAAAACATAGTTATGACGTTTTATGACGTGTGTTTCTGACCTTCTTTGCTAAGGTTGTCTATCCTAATATTGATAGAATAGAATAACTAAAGAATTAATTTATCTTTTTTGACTTGCCAAGCAGCTAAGCATGCAAACAGGTAAGCACAATGCAATTAAGTGTGCCGTGTAATCCTCTGTGTAATCTCAGCAGAATGCCCTTCATCACCTGATAGAAAGATCTTCTCTCATAGGATTTGAGGGGTCATGCTGCTTTGTACTGTGATCTTTGCTAATGCACTTTACGTTTTCACATTGAGATTTCACATTTTTCTGCTTGTAACACTTAACCAACTTATATTTCTAAGAAGAGAGTGGCACGTTGTCTTGCATGCCTGACAGTCGTCATGAAGTGGGAAGTCACGGCATTTACGAACAGCTTATTTGTCAGTTAAGACTGAACCATCAGTCTTGTGACTGGAATTTTATTTGCTACTTCTGCATGAAATACTGCTCAGAAATCTGATTAGATATGAATTATGTCTTCCAAAACAAGTGATAAACAAAAACACCAAAGGTATGTTACACTGAGGTATTCTGCACTAGTTGACACCTAAATTAGATGACCTGGTAGGTTTTGTCTGCTTAAAATCTGTATCCATGGCAATCCACACCAGGTGGTGCTGTAATACATAAGCTTTGCAGTTCTTATTCCCAGGGAGTTAATGCTTTCTTTGGAAGGTAAACTGTATATTGGCACTTTAGTTTTTGTTCCAGATTCTCTCAGAAGAGAATAGTTGAAACAGTAAGGGACTCATCTTGAACCTTGATTTTTGTATCAGAGATTCTGATTCTTTACGTACAATACTGGGAGCTCAACTCTTAGACTGTCAGTATGGCAGCTTTTTAGCTGGAGATATTTATTCTGTTTTATATGACATTTTCAACTGTATTTTGAGATAATTCGTGTGTTAGAAATGTTACTTGAAAACATTCAAAGTATGGTCGTAAAGGAATTTCTTGTTACATCCACAGTGTTGTAACTTGCATTACATTGCATTAGAGCGCACATGGAAATTAGAATTTTAGACATTTTACATTAAAATTGGGACATTTAGACATTAGAATTTTTAGACATTTTACCTCTAGTATGGAATCTGAACTTCCCAGATGAAATTTGCACAGTTGAGTAAGGGATTTAGATATACAATTTGAATAAAGTCAAAATAGCACTCAATCCTCCAGTACTCTTTGAAAACTTGCATCTTCGTTCTTTTGCTACTAAATTTTCCTCTTTTGTCCTGCAGTTTTGTAATGGCAAGAATTATGCTTCTGGCTTCTTAAATGCTTTTTTTAATTTTAGGGGACAAAAAGCTGTTTATCTTGGTTCTTCTGTATCCTGTTGTGACCAGATTATTGGTTTTGAGAACTTTTAAAAGGTGGCAGTAGAAGGAGAAGGGGGAATTATTATATATCTGGGGCTACATTATAGTACAAAAGAGAGCTGTATATTGAAAAGACTAGGAAGAATATATAGGAAAATTTTATATACGCTTGCTCTGGTCATCATGAAGCACAGTCCCAGACTTTGGCTTAGCATAACATGTGTTAATGTCTGCCCTTATTAGAGAAAGCAAGTTTAACCATGCTTTAAGGTAGCTCCCAAGATTAGAGTCTAAAATAAAATGTAGGAAAGTGACTGAGATGAAAGAAGGTCCAGTGAGTGCTGGAGAGATAGAAGGGCTGTGGATTAGAAGTGCAATTAACAAAGGGCTGAGAGCAAGTTTGGTGTAAAGAGAGTTGGAGGCTGATGGCAAGCATGGCTGACAAGATGGAATTGTGAAGCTGAGAGCTCAAGAATTGACAGCAAATGGTCAGGTTGGATAATTACCCAGAAAGAGGCATCTGTGGTCATTATACTCAGACTTCATTTGGGGCATCTGCATTTGAATAAATTAGCCACATAAAACTTCTGCACCTCCAGTTCCTGAATACAGGGCTGGAAGTCAAGTTTTGGGTCATCTAGACTTTGGTTTTGGGACAGATCTGGAACAAACACTCATAAAGGAGAATCACATCTTGAAACACTCACAGTATCTTCTGCACAACAAGCATACACACCTCCAGCCCTGAAGTTTTATAATGGAGGTAAAATGGAGCTTATTGGCTGTTTCATTGCAAGATTTCTAATAATTAGAACTTTGGAAGTGATATAATGATGTGTTCTTTCTTTCTCATTGTGATCTGGAGTTGCTTTTAAGTACGTGTCATTCAGCACAGTCTTCTAATATTCTCTGGCACCCCATTACATTGCTTTTTTATGTTTTAAAAAAAGCTAGAATGCAAGTTATTTTACACTCTTCAGGAGGGTTATGTAATTTATATGGTTGAATATATTTATATGAAGAGGGAAATTATATTAATATATCAAGTTAAGTAGGGGATTACTTGGGTAGCACAGATGATTCAAACCAGAGCTACCATGCTGTTTTACCTGGCTATGCAATTCAGGGAAGTCCAAGTACAAGAGGATGCTTCCAGTTCATCCCACTCCATTTTTTGCTTGGTGTAGTCAGTCTGCTTCAGCTCACCTGATAAAAAGCAGTATTGTTTCTGCCTCTGCAATTCAGTGATTCTTTTTGCTGCTGGAAAGGCAGATGCTAACAGGATCAGATAGTCTCTGACTTGATAGAATTTAAACCTTCAAAGCATGAAATGTAACATTTTCTAATAATATTTTCTCTGAGATCACAATAGGTATTTTGTGACTGCTCAGCATATACTTATGTCAGAGTGTATTTTTTTCCTTTCCTGAATTTCTGTTTAAGAGGCAAAATCTTGAGACTATTACGTTTGGAACCTGAAGTCTGAAATATTTTCATCAAAATCACCTATATAATACAGGCATGTAAGTGTTATAGACACATTTATCAAAACTAGAAAAACACAGCTAGCATATATTTATTTGATAGCGTTAACTGAGCTTTTACAAACATCGAAGTAATAGCAAGTCCAGCTAACAAATGTCTAAACTATGTAATCTCCTACATCTCAGTAGATATCTTGAAAGTGTTTTATGCTTACTGGCATGTTCATGTTTGATAACAAGAAAAGCATTTTTGTAGCTTGTCCTTTGGTGTAGGCACTATTATTTACAAAGTCTTCAGTTCTAAAACCTCTTTGCATCTCAGTCATCAAAAGTGTCGAAGTGGGTGAAATGGGTGATCTGAATTATCTGAATCCAAGTGGTTTATTCAGGATTATATGTCAGGGTATTGCCTGAGTTGAGGACAGAATACTAGCGCAAATGTTGCAGTTTATTAATACCGTTCAAAAGTCAGCCAGTAAGTAATTTAGGTTTTGGCAGAGAAAAGATTTTAAAACCTGAAGAAAAATGATGAGTTCGGCCAAAATGTGCAGTTATATTTCAGGGAAAAACCACTGTGAAAATAATTGGTCTTAAGTAAATACTGTTGGGTTTAATTTACTGTGTTTTAGAAATCACTATTATAAATTATTTAAGTCTTTCTGATCACCTGATTTGAACTGCAAGTTTTACTTGGACTGATACTGTTTGATCAGGCTCTTTACATGTTAGTTATTTTTGTGGGTTCTTTGATGGGAGTTACAGTTTTGGTGTTTTGGTTAAAATGTTTTAAACATCTGTGGTTCCCATAGGTTCACTCCTAATGAAGTATGTAGGGTAATTGTGATTTCTTTTTGTGTCCTTGGGGAGACCACTGGGACAGTTCTTGATCTCTCTGTATATTTCTGCTGATACTATTGTCACTCTGTTTATTCCTTTCTCTTGTCTTCTTCGGTGTCCTGCTCTGTTGGTTATCTTATGCTTTACTCATAGTTTACTTGCCCTCTTTTTTATTTTTCTTTTGGCATAATTCATGTTTCTTCCTTCTGTTGCCTACTTTATGACATCTTCATCTCTGCTGGTTTCAATCATCACTTCTTTGATGGTTAATTTCCAAGTATGTGAATCTCTGCCTGATTCTCACACATTTTTCTGTTCTCAGATCTTCAGGCTTTTCTTCCTGGATGTCCTTGTGTCTCATTAGCACATCCCTGAATGTTTAGTCAAAAATGGCATTTTGCCTCTTAGTAATTATTCCTTACTGTGCATGTTTTGTGTAATTTCCCACTCCTCATTTAGATTTCTATACTTCTCTCTGTATGCTCTGCACTTGTTTCAGTCTTCTCTTTCTTAGTTCTTTGTGTCTTCATAAAAAGCCTTTGATTTCTTCCTCTTCGAAAACCCTGGATGTACATACAGACGGAGGAAGGAGATGCTGGAGAGCAAACACTGCGGAATGGGGCCTGGGGGTCGATGGCAAGTTGAACATGAGTCAGCAGTGCCCTGGCAGCCAGGAGGGCCAAGTGTGTCCTGGGGACATCAGGCACAGCATTGCCAGCCAGGCAAGGGAGGGGATTGTCCTGCTCTGCTCTGCACTGGGGCAGCCTCACCTCGAGTGCTGGGGGCAGTTTTGGGTGCCACAGTATAAGAAAGACATGGAGCTATTAGAGAGTATTCAGAGGAGGCCACAAGGATGGTGAAGGATCTAAGGGGAAGCCCTTTGAGGAGCAGCTGAGGTCACTTGGCCAGTTCAGCCTGGAGAAGAGAGGACTGAGGAGAGACCCCACTGCAGTTACAACTTTCTCGTGAGGGGAGGAGGAAGGGCAGGCACTGATCTCTTCACTCTTGTGACAGGGCTGAGAGAATGGCCTGGAGTTGTCAGGGGAGGTTTAGGTTGGATATTAGAAAAAGGATCTTCACCCAGAGGGTGGATGAGCAGTGGAACAGCTCCCCAGGGCAGTGGTCACAGCTCCAGCCTGACAGATTTCAAGAAGTATTTGGACCATGCTCTCAGACATGATGTGACTCTTGGGTATGGTCCTGTGCAAGGCCAGGAGTTAGACTTGGTGGTCCTTATGGGTCCCTTTCAACTCAGAATATTCTGTGATTATGTGGTTCTTATGTGCTTTTTTTTAGTTGTTGTTAAAACCTTTTACTCTTGTAGCAATTACTTTATCAATAATCTCATAATCCTGTATACTGTTCTCTGTGACTTCTTTTTGATTTTATGACATTAGCTATTGTGCTTAGTTGTGTTGCTGTGCACGTAAATTTTACAAATAGAGTATTTGGAATAACGAATTTTAAGAATGCTGTGAAGACAATCCACTACTTCAGTTTTTCTTAACAAGGAGAACATTCCATAATGATGGGATGACTTTTGTGTGAACTGTTTAGCAGCTCTGATTTGTTGGACTTGAATAATAGGACTTTTTTTGCAAAATAAGACTACTACTTTGATTATGTATTGATTAATATGTACAGGCCTGTGATCTCACTTCCATGTCAGTATGGTAGTATTTAAAGGCTTATATAAAAGTGCAGCAGACATTGAAGCCAAATGCATATAAACTGGCTTTTGGAATCTCCTCTAAACACTTCCCTCCTGCAGTCTGTATCCCTTAACCTAGAGCTATGCCAATGGGGTGGTTTTTTGTTTTTTTGGTTTTTTTTTT
>VZTN01029287.1:987-20321 GCA_013400515.1 Erpornis zantholeuca | reverse complement strand
TGGTGGTTTTGGGGGGGGGGGGGCTGGGGGGAAGAAGGGAGGGATTGAGGCTTTTTTTTTGTTTGTTTCTTTTTGGTGTGGTGTTTTGGTTTTTGGGGTTTTTTTTAGGTTTTTGGTTTGTTTTGGTTTTTCTTGTTGTTTTTCTTTGGGGTTTTTTGTGGGAAAAGAAATGTATGATTGCCTATCGAATGTGTGGAGAATTGTGACTTTGTAAAGACTGTGGTTTTGTTTGGGTTTTTTTCTGTAGGCATTAACATTGTTTTGTGTCCCATGCCTAGTTTTCCTACAGCACTCTTGCTGTCAATACCAGTGCTTATTTGGAAGGTTATTCAATGTTCTGATGCTTTTATGTGGCTGCATTTATTATTAAGAAAAGGTTCTACTTGTCTTTTGATTGTTCATGGCAGTTACTCGTGGTACAGTTCCTTCTTTACAGGTTAATTTTAGACAATTACCACCCCCTTCCTCAGCTTCTTCCAGCTGCCACTGACACCTCCTCAGCCTGCTGGCACACCTGTGCCATCCTTCTTTCCTTGGAAGCTGTGCCTTCTTTAGGTTTTCAGCCAAATTTCTTCCGGCTTGATGAAGTGGCTGAGGAGCCCTGTGGACTCCCCATCACTCTTCTTTGGCTGCAGCCTTTTCTGCCATTACTAACATCGCTGGTATTTGTTAAGGTCTACAGTTATTACTGTATGTGTCAGAATCTGTCATTTCCTTACATTTTCACCATCTGCAGCCAAGTCTTAAGTGCCGTGTGTCACATCCAACAACAGGGCAGGCCTCTTCCAGTGTCAAACACCGCTTGCATCTGAGTCCTCTGATGATCGATCTCCTGTTCCAAATACTTCCACAAATAATGGAGCTTATTTCAGCTGGCAATCACATTCGTAAGTGCCACGGCATCCCTTCAGTAAAAGGGGTTAGGCCTAGCTTGGGCTGCTGTCACTGGATGTACTGTGTATGGCTGGAATTCTCTAATACTCAGGCATTATCCTTGCTCCCTTTAAGGGGTCATATTCCAGTTGCTTTCTATGAGACATTTGCCATGGGTAAGACATCATATTTTATTAGAGTGACTAAGTAATTTGGAGCATTCCAGGGCTGCCAGTCCTTCACCATGCAGGTAGCAAAGCACAGTGCCCACAATGTCCAGGTTATAGGTTGGAATAAGGAGCCCAGTCTGACATTGATGTCTCTGCGCTTTTCCCCCTCAGTTGTGTTGAAAGCCTTACATTATGGCTTTGAGCAGTATGGCCTGTGTCCTAGCCCAGTGACACTGGCTGCGGGCTGCCCGAGGCCCACCGTGTCCCACTGCAGACGTCCTGACAGCCGTATGGCTTGCTGCAGTGTGGCTGACCTTGCCCCCTCCTCTTTGGTGGCATGTGGCTACCCAGGGACAGTGCTCCCATGGAGACAAGGAAGGAAGAATGTCGGAGTCCAGGGAAGCCTGGAGGCTTCTCCTGCTCCTCTGGTGGTTTCTTTATATCTCCAGAGCTCCTCAGAAGTGGCCTAGCCAGTGACCTAGGCTTTTGGAGAAGCTCCCTCCACCTTTGGGAGAACCTGAATGCACCAGAGAGGTGAAAATATTTTTGTTTAGTGTACCACAGAGAGTTTAGTTGTAGTTTTAGGATCTTGCTCTATGTATCATATAGAGACAAAGATGGAGATTTTTTGGGTGTCAGCGTCTTTCTTCTTCTTTCTTCTTCTTTCTTTCTTCTTCTTTCTTCTTCTTTCTTCTCTTCTCTGACACCAGTTCCTGTGGTGTGGTGGTTGGTGGAAAAAGTTAGTATAGAAAAGACATATCAATAAGATGAGGGTTTACTGGTGTTGGGAACAAAATAAGATACGTGTTGTTTCTTGAATGGTTGTTAGTAAGATATAAAAGGTAGCTGCTGATTAGCAGCCATTGCCTTTCTGCCCTGGTGTCCTCGGAGGACGCTGCCTCTGCCTCGGAGGTCTTGATAAGAAAAATAAACAACTCGAGAAACAGCAAAGAAGATGTCTCGCTTTGTTCTTTTCAACATGAAGAACAGAAGGAAGAGAATCTCAAGGGCAGAGGACAGGGACAGGAGCCAAGGGCTCCAACCCCTGTGGGGGCCCAGGTCCCTGACAGAAGAGGGATCTCTTGTGTGGGTTCCAAAGGTTTACTGTCCTACGAGGGACCAGGGATAAAAAACAGAACTTTGGCTCGAGAAAGGGTTCTTATACAGGGGGAGGGAGAATTTAGGATCCAATGGGGAAAGGGTAAAGGGGTGGATCAGGGGAAGATTGACAACGTATCAACCACTTAGCAGTAGAGGGATTTGGAAACAAGATCCAATGACACCCGAATAACAGGGAATTTACTGGAGGGAAAGGTGTGCCTTGGGGGGATTGATAGGGACTCTCCGCCCAGGGGGTGGGGGAATGGGTGGAGCGGGACAAGGAGTCTCTGCCTGGGAGGCGGGGGAATGGCCTTGGCCAACGTGAGGGGAGGAACAGAACTCAGGGGGAGGGGTAACCGGGGAAGCTGGGGTACAAGGCTGCAACTTATGACTAAAGACAGACTTAAACAAAGCAATTTGGACAGGGCTTAGCAGGACAAGAGAACTTTCCAAATAGAACATCTTTTTGGGTTCTTTGAGCACTTCCTCAGCTTTCCCCAAGCTGGGGTACTACAACAGCTCAGCTTTATTCTACAGTCTGTGCTGGGGTTGCAGCTGCATGAATGTTAATGGTGTGAATCCACTGGAAAAAGGGCACTGGTGCCATTGAGTATAATGCTTAAATTGTCAACATATGTTTCTCAATATGTAGAATTTTGTTTTGCCTACCACTGGTATATATGTAATTTATAACTGGTATAATATATAATTATGTCTCTATGTAAATAGTGCTGTAGTATAGCAGAATGTAGTTTTACTGTTGTGTTACAGCCAGAATTCTCTTCAGTGAAATAAACTGCAAAGGCAAATATGTCTTTGCTTGGCAGCTTTATTTTTGATAAGATCATCACAGGAACTTTATCGGAGTGGTTAAATAGGTGCCTGACTCTAAAAAGAAGTTTAATTGAAATGAGACAATATTAATAGGAACTTCTGTAACTGGTGGGCTGGATTTGTGCTGATGACCTTACTCAGACAGAGCACTCAGCCCATTGTGGAACCTAGGTCCTTGAATTGTGCCATATAGTTGTTGTGAAACACCATGAAAACCTTTTCTATTTTTTTTGAAATGTATCATGTAAAGTAGAAAAACAGTTTTTCTAATTTAGAATTCTTTTGTCTAGTTCTAAATTCAAACTTGAGAGCAACATCATGCACTTACAATGTTTGCACTGTTTATGCTTCTGAATCTTTCTAATTAAAGCAAAATATGTGGGCTGGAATCTCGAGCTGGTGTAAATCAGCAGAGCTCCATTAACTTCTTTAGAGCTATGCTTCATAATTTCAATATTAGCTTTTCAGCAAAAATGTGGTTAAGAAATGATAGTTAAAGGGAACCAAAACTGAATTGAGTTTTACTCTAATTTATGTCTGCAATGTGCAAATATGTAAAAATCCCCATGTTGACCAAAAAAATCCATACAATTATTTTGCTCAGCGAACCATTTAAGCTGTTGATTCATATGCAGACACATTTCAAAATCTCCCAACTGTTAAATTTAGGAAGAAAAAAAATCAAACTGATAAAAACAAGCTGTTACTTGGTTAACTGCCCAGTCTTGTACTAAACCACAATATATGCTTTCACTGTAAGAATGGGAAGAGTTTTGTCTAGTGGTTTGAACAACTGCTGGAAATCAAACTGGTACATATCATTCCCAACTGTGGCATTAATTACACCATGCAGTTGGGGAAATCATGTTCTATCATTCAGCTTGTGTCTTCTCTGCAAAATGAATTTGAATGATCTATCTTGAATTCGTTGAACATCGATGAGAGCAACTGCACTGGAAAATAACGCACAAGCTTCACACAGTGATTGAATGACTGCAGTGATTGTGTTATTGGCTGATGAGAGGTGCTGAAATAAGCAGTAACTAGCGCTTTCTGGTAGGCTAGCCAACTGGAATCAAAGCACTGCCATGCTCAAGTTAAGGATTTTAAAAGGCATAATCCATTATTAAGCAAGAAAGGTTTATCAGGCCTTACTGTTTCAGAGACCACATACAAGATTTTATGCCCAGTATTTGTTGTTTGCCAAGTACCAAAAGAAGCATTTTCACAGAACAAAAGACTAGAAGAATGGTACTTGTCTGGTAGTGTCCTTGGGTGTTTGCAAATCCTTGATTCCAGGTAAATGGAGGTACACAAACAGGTCAGTCAGCTTGCTGTATTTATTCATCAGCTACATTGTGCTAGGCTGGTAAAGGGAATTACAAAGAATATGAGGCATTTTCATATATTTGTTTTCCCCTCTGACTGTGAAAGAGATTGGTATTACATGACACAGTGACACAATATTAAGTTAGTAATTAGTAATCCAAAATGGGTGTATAAAGAAGTTTTGAAATGTTAGGTCTGGCTCTCTGGGCAGATGAGATAACGGTTGATCAGATCAGCAGTTTAAGGCTCTGCTTTCCTTACATCAGGTGAAAGCAGAGGAAGTTTGTGGTGAAGCTCTGCTGTCTTTAAGGATTCACTGTCCTAGTCCACTTTTCTTCGTTTTCTGACCACTCTTCCAGCCACCTTCTGCTTCTGCAGCCCTTTTCTATCAGATTTGTTGTTATGACTATTTCTGTTTTCTGGTGCACAGCAGGAGTGCAAGGAACCACCTTATTTGTGCACGCTGGGGTTTTTACATCTAACTGTTTGAGGAAAATCTAAATAGATGCATATAGAGAGAATATGAACAAAATATATATATATATATATGTTCTGTGTATTTCTAATAAATGTTAGAAAGTTGGGGTTTCCTCTTTAATTCATCTGAACTAGTACTAAGAGAGCAAAATGAGTTTCTGAACTACCTGATGTAATGAGATGAAGATGATACAAGCTTATTTTAAGACAAGCTTATTTTAAGAAAAGTATGGCAGAATTGTTCCTATATAGGCCAAAGTGAAAGCACTCTGTATGCTTTGCAGCTACATGTTTAGGTTCATTGAACAGCCCTGCAGAGTGTGATGTGGGTAACACTGGAGTCTTGCCTCATTTAGACCAGACTCAGAAACATCCTTTGAATGAGCTATTTCTACATGCATTTTGTGGGCACCATCTTGGTGTGACGTTTCTTAAGAAAATTTTGGATGGTGTTCTGAGAATTTTTAAATTTGATGTATATGGTCTCAGAAAGTGCTTTATAATATATGGCCTAAATATGTGCTGCTGTTTGGTATGATTAGATGAGTATGTCATTTTCTTGTCTTGTTGAGAATTGAGTGCATATACTTAACAGATTTTTTTTCTGCCCTCCTTAGCTTTCAGATGCTGGTTCTTTTCCTACCATGTTCTGGGACTCCATAATTCTCTGTCTTTATATTATAACTACCTCAGTGATATTTATAGACAGTAATTGTTTCCCATAGTGCCTTTCTGATGGTCCAGGTAAATGCACCTTTCTTGCCTCTCAAGTCTGGATAATGTGGTTTGGTGCCTGTTAAGCCTTTTGCAAGCATCCATCAGGTACAAATATATTTTTGATGTGTTAATTTGAGATTTTCTGCTGAATGTTACCTCATAGTTTGTATGCATACTGAGTAGTAAACTGGTGTAGAATAAGTTGGAGAAAACTCATTAAGTTGCTTGTCAGGCACTGAAGTTTGGAAAGAAATTAAAATCTGCTAGCACTCTTTAAATTGTTTGCACTATTGATGGCTACTTTGGCATGAGTACCCTCTGAGTTCGTTTCAGACAGTACATGCATGCAGGATTGTGACAGGATTGGGATGCCTGGTTTTGCAAAGCAACCCTCCAAACTTACCGCTTGACAATTTTTGCAGTAATGGAGAAATACCTGAGTTTAAGTGAGCTATTTGTAGTACCAGCAGCAGTGAAGCAAAAGCTCCAGCTATGACCTATATATCCAGGCTTCCAGCTGGGCTTGTGCCATATGAGCTGAAGCTTGTGTTACAGTAGTTCCCCTATTAGTGGTGTCTGACCTGGCTGGATTAAAGAGAGACGCGTGTTGTGTTAAACTGGACTTTCTTCTATGCTTAACTTCTGAAGTCTAAAAAAAACCTTTACGGTTGATTGGGCCCATGATTGGGCTGTGACATTACTAAATTAATGTACCTTTTTTCCCCTTATTTCTTTCCTTTTGCTCATTTCACTTCAGTGGCTTTTGGCCTTGTATTCAGCTTTGTGTAGCATTGTTCTAAGAGTTTGTCTCGCCTTTCTGTTAATTGGCATTAGCTTCATTACAACATTGATTTACAGATACTAAATAGTCATGGAATAGGATTCCATGTGGTCGAAGACAGTGTGAGAAGGACTGTAATTCTGGATTGTGAAATTATTGTAATGTTTATCTTACTACTTTCCAACAGTGGGCTCTGCTGCTGTTGCCTCTATTCAACATCAAGATCACTTTTATTCTGGAATAATTACTATGCATTTAGGATATAAATCAGTTTCCCTCCCTCAAATTTCCAGTGCTGCTTAATAGGCTACTAGTATGTGTACGTCTCCTGATCTTCTAAGAAGCTGGTTTTTACTTACCAGATTTCGTATCAAATGTGAGGCTATTGAAGGATGTAGTAGAGGCTAGAACTTAAAAGAGATCTAAAAAGATCTAAAAACTCTTAAAAGAGTTCTTGAAGTGCTGCAGTACCATTTATAGCTTCTTATTGAGCATGTAGGCTAATGCAAAAATGCTCCAAGGGATGTTGTCTGGTGAGGACTGTGCAAATCTGCCATTTGAAAAACTGTTTGTGTAGTAAAGAAATCATGGCATAGGAGCTGGAAGTTTAACTCTTAGTTGCCTTGGATGGGATTACTTATCTGGCAAATGTGAAGGAGATGTTAGTTTGTGGTGTAAGAAACACGCTGACATCATTTTATGTTAATGAGCAGAAACTGCGTGCTGGAAAGTTCATGTATTTGTGGCTTAGAGCTAAAGCATATGGACTGAGGAGTAATGCTAGTAATCCTGTTTGCTCAAAAAGTGTAAACTTAGTCCCACAAAATTGTGATGTGTGTTTAAAAGATAAGTCTCGGTCTCTTTTCTGTTTGTCTTCTTGGTTTTGTAAACCTTCTAGATTTTTGGTCTCAGGCCCTCATCTACAAACACAAAGGCTTGAAGCAGATTTTTTTGTTTTAAGTGAAAGCTGATGTTCTTACATAATTGCATGATTTCAGCACCATGGTTTCAGAAAAAGTAAAAAACTAGTATTATATGTTTTACAAAGAAGTAATGAGACTTGGCTATTTCCTATGAGCATGGCTCACAGGGAAAAACTGTTGTATTTCTGATTTCCATATGAAAATGAGTCTTTGAAAGCACCAAGGGGTGCATGGAACCAAAAATTATACTAAATGGTTGACTTCAAAGCCTGACTTTATCCAGATGTTTTTAACACTGTTGGAGGGGTTTTTTGAGAGCTTAGTAGGTGAATTAATTTTTCGAAATTCAACTTCCTTCCAAAATAAAAGCAAAATTCGGGGAATTAACAGCAGATCTCAGCTTGTGGCATCAACAGCATGATTTTTATAAGGGCTGGGTAGGATTTCTGAGTTCCTTAAAAATGTTGGCTTGCCTGTACTGAACTCTCTTGGAGATTCTGGCCTCAGAAAGGTCACCAAAGAGGCCTTAGAGCCTCTGCCTTATTGCAGCATCTTTGAATTTTACCTATTCCCTCTTGGTTAAAGGAGCTTTTTGGACAAAGCACAGGAAAACTCACTGTTGGAAACAATCCTAAGTTGGCAGGGGTGGAATGAATGTTTGAGTAGGTCTTTTTACAGCTGCCTTCCATAATTTTCCTTCTATATCTAGAAAGAGAAGCTTCTAAGTAAGGAAATGAAGCCATGCCTGACTTCATTTTATGACTTTCTCTGGTCTTAGTATGCCTGACTTAAAGTCTGCTGTTGCTTTGCTCTCTCATGCTCATTTCTTTCTAGAAAAGCAGTTTTTTTAACTTTATCTTAGCCTTGTAGAATCTTAGCCATATATAGTTTTTGTCTATTTCAACTTGGAGAGTATCACAATTTACGGGATGGTTAAAATCCCCATTTGGATGGGGTATATTTTAAATAGTAAATTTTGTTTCCTTTTCCATGCATTTGGGGAAAAAGAATGGTGTGTGCCAATACAGCTTCTTTTAAATGAGCCGTGCTGAAGCTTTTACTGAAGTAGAAGGGATTCAAAAGCCTATAATTATGCATTAACTGTACTGAAGGCACAATAGCACAGTTTCGTTTAAAGTGCACTTCTGGTTTGAATGATAGCTGCTGTGGCACCTCTTGTGGTTGCTTATTTCTTTCTTCTCAGTGCTTTCTAAATGTGATCTGTTCAGTTTTCATGTAACCTGGTAGCTTTTCTGGCTACCAGCTGTTCAGACTTAATCTGTGATCTGCCTTGGATCAAGTCAATTTTGTCAGTCATTTTGCCATTTGAATGCGGTTGTCACTTCTCCTGAGGGTGTACCAGGAAGGAAATAGCCTCATATTCTGTGTTATTTGAGGTCTATCTCCAATGTGTGCAAGGAGGTAGTAACCACTCTATTTTGTTCACTGAAAAAGGACAGGTAGAAGGAACTCGTTTGTACAGAAAAGTACTTTTGTAGTCATTTTGCAAGCAGAGATGTTTGTGGAACAGGGTCAGTGATATTTTATGAGGAAAGACATTATTTCCTGTCACTTCATTTATATCTGTTCATAAATGTAATTATCCTTCTTATTAGCTCTGCAATGGTAGCCAGCTTTTACTTTTTGAAGGGCAGTTTTGATCCCATTGTTGGTGTGGCGTCAATGGAATAATGTTGGAATGGACTAATAATGCATCCCTCAGCCAAATGAGGTCTTCAAATGTCCAGAGAAGAAGATTCCTACCTTGGACCAAATTCATGTAATTGATCTTGCTTGCATATTCAAGCAGCACAGGAAGATTTTCATCTTGCTATGAAATTCTGTAGTGTGGGGAAATCTGTCAAGGGCATCTTTGGTGGTGGTTGTTCCTTGTACACTACCTGCTGAGAGAATAATTTTGGGAACCATGGAAGGGATAGTGGTCTACTCCGATTGCAAAGGTATTCATTAAGCATAATGCAACAGTATATGTAAGAGCATACTCAGTAGCAAAATTGGGGCGTTAATACCCAGGATGTGTAAAAGTATCTTTTTGTGCCAAATAGAGTGGGTCATTTCAAAGGGGATCACTAGTCCACAGTGTCTTAAAATTATGTTACACTTGTAATTTTTTCAGTGAAGTGCTGCTGCAACTCGTCTAGTTGATTTTCAAAGCCCATTTTTACAGAAACCAGGTTGTCATTTTTCCCCTGGCAGTACAGTTTATGAATAGATCTGTAGTAAAATCCCCTTGAAGATGCTATTGACACATCAGACAAAGCAGCCTCTCCTTGACATTATTGTGAGGTGAACAAATTGAGTTTATAAGTGATTAGGCTGAGCAATTAGCATAAATACTTTCCATCCTTTAGTTCTGGAAGAGATTTTTGAGTCTTACTGGGAGTAAAAAAAATACAAAACAAGACCTCAGTGAGCTTGAGCTGTAATACCAAAACCTCATAGTGTGATGTTTGATTCTCCAGCTTGTTTGCAGCTGGAAGGCTTGCCTGGGAAAAACATAAGGAATGATTCTTTTCTGTAGGGATGAAAAGTTGCCTGACCTTTTAATAACTCTCCTTTTTATGTGAGTCACAGTATTGATTGTTAATCCAGTCATTATCCTTTTTCCAAAAGATGATCTTGCCAGGGACATCACTTTTTATCTGTATTCAAAAAGGATACAGTCAAACTGAGTCCAAAACCCAGCAGAGCCAGTGAGCTCTCTCTCTCAAATGAAACAAGATGCTGTAGACCATAGAAACCAGTGCCTTTCAGGAAGAAAAAAATGAGAGAAAGGTGGAGAGGCAACGTCAAATGTATGAAGCTCAGAATGGGAAACGGGGCAAATTCCACGTAGAAGATGCATTTTTTTACTGGTAACTGATGTCTGTAGTTAATTCATAGAACAGTCAAGAGGCAGTACATCTTAAACCTGTTCATATTATTCCACAGTGTTTATTCAGTTCTGAGCACCAGAATTACTCCCCCAGAGCTGGAAAATGACATGTTGTATCTGAAAAAGCTGCACTGGTGCTGGACCCTGCCAGTGGTTGAACTGCTTTGCCAGCCTCAGCTCAGAATAGTGTTAACAGAGCTGAGGTAGTATGAGTCAGTGAGTAAAAAAGGGGAGAAGGCAAAAATTATTTTAGTACACTGGTTTGGGAATCTGAGGTGTAAAATAAAAGGGTTGTGGTGTCCATAGGTGGGGTTTTGAAGGATACACACATGCTTTGTGGAAAACAAGTGTCATAGTAAAAGAAGATGCCAGAAGAGTTCAGAAATTGTGTGAATGGTGTGGAGGCCAGGGAGAAAAATCCCAACAAAACATGATCCCAGGCCTCGGAACCTTTTAGAGTTGTTTTGAGGACATTAAAACATTAGTGCAAAGGCTAATATGTGCTCTCTGCTGCACTGATGCATCCTCATGTTGCACTACTTGTGTATCTTCATGTCATCACTGACTCCCTAGGTCAGGAACTGGGATTTCATCATGCCTTTTAATTTTTGGTTGACAGATAATTCTTAATGTGTTTTTTCATTGTTTGACATTGACTTAATGAGTGCAAATACTTTTCTTTTTTTATAAAATAGAAAAGAAACTGAATGTAAGTCCAGAATTTAATAACATATTAATTCTACTTTTTATTGTAGCTAATCCAGTCTTGTATAGGTA
Source organism: Erpornis zantholeuca (assembly GCA_013400515.1). Lineage (NCBI taxonomy): Eukaryota > Metazoa > Chordata > Aves > Passeriformes > Timaliidae > Erpornis > Erpornis zantholeuca. Next base: position 9,443 of record VZTN01029287.1, on the reverse strand, counting down.
TTTTCACAACTTCTTACTGGTGGAAAGAGATTTTTCAAGGCTATTTCATAAATATACTACTCTTTACAATCATATATTAAATGGATTTAATGGTTGAGAGTGGAGTCAGTTATTCGCTTCATAAACTGCCACTTTACCACTTTACCAGTCCACATTGCACTTGGGGGTCCTCTTTTGGTTGAGCAATGCAAATTGAATTAATTTACCAAAGAGATAAAATTTGCTCATAATTTGCTGTTTATGAGGTGAAGGGTATGGAGGAGGATGCTTAGTGTCCCTCCTGCCAGATGGTACTTTGCCTGCAAATAGAAAGCTTGATCTTTGGCATCACATAGTTTTACATGGGTGCATAAATACCTCTCGAAGGAGTGGTTGTGTTTCAAGTAATTTAATTGCACTTTATTTGGATGCCTTATTGTTGCCCAGGTAGTATAATCCATGAGACAAGTTTACTAAAGAATTATCTCTACAGAAGCGTCCTTGCAGATTTTTTCAAATATACATGTGTATTTCTTTGAATAACCCATTCCTGCTTTGCTGTAAGACCACTGCCTAGGTTATTATCCAGCAGAAGCTAAACTGAGCTTTTGAGGGAAAATCCACAAGTCATCCTGCTACAGAAAACTGGAAACAGCTGTCTAATGGGAATGGGAGCTTAAAGCTTGGTAATTCTTATTTTTTTCCAGAGGGCATCCAACATCATTATCAGTGAACTGTTCTTTATTTCTTCTTTGGTCCTTGTAAAATTTATATATGTTACCTGCTTTCATGTTTAAATGCACTTGCTCAGTGTACCATTTTTCTTCGCTGACACTTTAGTTAAGGTCATATTAGCTTGTGATTTTACCAAGAGTTCTTTTAAAATTTGAGATTTATGTTTATGTTCATTATTTTAGGCTTCCTGTGATTCTTTAAAAAACATACCTTTAATGTACCCTGGAACATTTGTGATTTTCTAACGTCTATTCAAATCCATTATATCTAATTTAGGAAGTATTATTAAAAGGAGGACTTTCATATGACACATTTTATATTTGAGTAAAGTAGTTTCACTGTGACGGTAAGATCTTTGGGTTTGACTTTGTTTCCAGTACTAACACTACATTACATAACTAAAGTCACTACTTTTCTATGAGCAACCCTCTAAGCTACCCACTATTCTTTTCTCAAGTACACAATTACCATCACAATACTGACAGTGCACAGGTTGTGCAAGAGGATCAGATGAGTGTATTGTGTCATTCCCTGAGACTGCCTCAGTGTACTCGGGTCACCACTGCCCTTCTGAGACTGTACCACTTCAGCACCTGAGTTAATAGGTGAAACATGACGGAGGACCGACCCTTTTGACATTCATGGTAAAGACGATATGGGAGGATGCTTTCAAAGTGGCTAACCACCTTTCTGTAAAAATCTTCCCGCTGCACTGATTTTGAAGAGCAGTATGGGCTAAAGTCACAAATGTTTTAAAATCAAGAGTAGTTCTAAGACATACTTATCCTGTTCATTACAACTCAGCCGATATAGGACCCGTGCATTCAGGGAGATGTTGTTGGAAGGAGTGATGATTTTTTTGGCTTTCAAATAAATGTTCTAACAGATTAGTACAGAATTATAAATTAGTGCAGTTTGCACTACCACGAAGTCTGTGCAAGTTCAGCTACTGTCAAAAGCTGTTGACATTTTGCTGCTGACACCAGGTAATGATGCATGCGTTTGCTTGACGGGTACAAAGAAGCTCACTTCTGCACACAGTGATGAGTTTGTTTCCTGTCACTGAGACATAACTGCATGTGTATGAACACAACCCCAGGCCTGGGGAAGATGAGGATCTGGAATGTGAAAAGGGAATTGCACGTAAGCAGAAACACACTTATGTGCAGAGGTGCCTAATGCTCTTTGCATTGCTTAAACAAATGACACAAATATTCAAGCTGGCTTGTGAATATGATTATTGAAGGGGTAAAAGCAGAAGTATGTAATTCTGTCTTCTGTCTATTCTTCATCCCCTTACACCTCTGCTCTGGGTGAGTCTGATGATCAGCAATCCCTGAATGCCAGGGTGAAGGGGTAGGCGTTGCAATCTGTAGCTGTAACACATCCTGAAGCGACAGAGGAGCAAGATGTAGTCATTTAAAGGGACAGTGAGTTTTTGTGTACATCCTGTGCCTAACGCTCTTCCTGCAAAGGCAGAGCTGACTGCACACAGCCTTCAAAAATCTACAGATCCATTTTCTCTGTGAGGAACAATGTAAAGACTTGTAGCAGGCTTGAATGCTTAGCAGGTGTTAAGACTTGGTATGTTTGTTGTGAGTAAATCAACTGCTAATAAGGTGAGGAAATCACATGTCACGGCAGGTTATAAAACCACAGATCCGCGTGGTCGAGATGGTTGTCAGGCTTAGGGGATTCTGAAACTTCATTGGCAGCCTGCCTGTCAGACTATGGGTAGGGCATGTGGAAACAATGCTCCCACGGTACCCAGAATTAATCTGCTAACAGCCTAAGTCAGGGCAGGTGTCACCAGCATGCCGGGGTTGTCCCAGCTGCTTCGTGCCAGGTCTTTGCTCCAGAGCCATGCAGGCAGCTTATGCTGTGTGGCTACTCCTGTTTTGTGTTCTGAGGCATGCTGTTCGCATGCCTTGTGTAGCTCTTTAGCCACAGGCAGCTCAGCCAGAGCTTTTTGTCAAAGGTGAATCATCCTTTCTGTCATGCCATAATGAAGGCTTTTTTAATGTCCATGACTCAGAGAAAAAGGTGGTGATGTCCCCTCCAAGTCGTAACTGGATTAAGCTGCTTTTGTTTCCCCACTCATTTAATGATTGGAGAGAGGGAACAAGCTACAGAATGATGGCAATTCCAGTATAGACTTGGCTTTCTTAGTGCCCTCCCTTCCTTCTGAGATCTGTATTGGAAAGATGAGCTGCAAGAGCCATGAGTTTGCCACAGTACCAGCAGGATAAATATTTCTGTATTTCTATCTGGTTTTAAGATGATGGGTATATGTTCCCCTCCTTTTTTTGGCAAAGGTTAGCCCCATTAGATGTACTGCTTTGCATTTCATCTCCTTCTCCCATCTGTTCTGTCTCTTTTCAGTAGAAACCAAGGAGATGTAGCTCCCACTCAGGCAGTCAGATAACTCCATCTCCCATAGACAAGAAAATATCTCTGTGTGAAGAAGAGCAGTGCCTTGCTGTGCACACACACCAGATTGTACCATGAGGGCAGTCTGCTTTCTCTAACTCTGATAATGTCATATTCCCTCTGTCAGCTTATACAGATGAGGGAATGCCACTGCCCCCTTCAGTTACATGTTGAATTCCCAGGCCTAAGATAGGACCCAAGGGAACCCAAACAGCTTTTTCCTGAGAAACCAGGTTATCACAGCAGTGGGTAAGAAAAACAAATAGTTTAAAATACTAAAGCCACGATATAGCTAGCAAATAAAGAACAGTGCATGTAGATAAGGTAGACTGAATTTATAGATGATAGTTAGACCAAGCCTATGGTAATTTGCATAATAAAGCCTTAAAGACAGCAAATGTTTATACTGTAAAACTCCATACTGTACCTTGGAACTAACTGGAACGTGGCCATTACATTAAGGAAGAGATCTTGTCTACCAAGCTCCAGAGCTGTGGTTAATATCCCTGACTTTTAAAGATCTTGAATTGTCTCCTTGTGAGAACAACTGCACTCCATGAGTTCTTTGTAGAGAGGAGCATTATCTTTGAGAAAAGCTGTCTTCATGTTAATTCATGTGAAATTAACTCTGTGAGACAAGCAGGTGTTTTACAGGTAGTTACTTATTACTAATACTGTTATCACCAGAACATACTGTTATCGCTGTCTGTGAAGCAAGGCAGTTCGCTGTGAAGCTGCTTTGCTTTTGATTTGTGATCAGATGCCTAGGCTCATTTTTGTTTTCTGACTTTTACCTTTGATGTCCTCGGGACTTCTGATTTCCTGTTTGGTATTAACTTCAGATAAGTAAAGTAACCTTAGAAAGATTAGAAAAATGTTGATTTTTATTCACACGTCTTGAAACTTCAGTTTATAGTAACTTAACCATTTTTAACATTGTACAGTGAAATACTATACAGTCACCTGAATGAGATTACTGGGTAGGTGATAGCTTCCCACATGACATATCAATTTCTCCAAGTTAGGGGACAGGGATATATTCCTTCTGCTGTATGGTGGCAGTAAGGGGATGGCACAAACACCTGTGGTGGGAGCTGCACACCTTTGCATCCAATTATGTGAGAAGATCTACCTCATGTGCAGGGTCCAGTTATCATTGCTAGAGATTCAGGCCAGGGCTCTGTTCTTTGCTGTCCTATGTGTATTCTCACAGCCACAGCTTGAATGGAGGAGACAGAGGACAAAATGGGGGTTGCAATGAGAAAAGTAGTGTGTGTGTCCTCAATGCATCCATGTGGGCATGGTATTTTAACCAGTGATGTAAGAACAGCCATACTGTGAAAGATGCCAGCAGCTGTAGATCGGGGTCTTTTCTCCCACAGGAGAAGTTTGCTTAGGGATTTTTTAGTTACTAATCACTTCAGTTAATACTAGTTTTTAATAGGCAGAATTTATTAAAAACCACATGCTTTTTGTGCTTACTAATTTTTTACCATACCTTATTTCAAGTGGTAGCAAATAAGTTCTCTGAAAAATTTTGGTTTTGTCAGGTATGTAACTGACAAGAAGTTCTTAAAGCTGATGGTGTTTCAGTATTATTCCAGATGAATTTTCCACTCTCATGGAGGGAAAGTTATTACATGGAGGGAATGGTATTTTACTATACTAGATACTACTATATTGCTATATATAGCAGTGTATTACTACGGAACCTACTTGGCTGTTGCATGCATATATGCTTCTGTTGGCATCTTAAAATGTTTATAAAACATATTAAATAGATGTAAGCATTGCAGATTGCTGCATCTTGACCAATAGTTTGTGAATTATCCTGTACCGTGTTCCTGTAAGAGTCAGAATGTCAACTGTGATTACATAGTGTCTCAAAACTACAGAGCACTAAAGAAATTCTGAAGTGGCAAGCTGTAATGTAATACGTTTGAAGAGGCACTTGTTTGGTCATATGTTTCTACAGATGCATCCTTATTTTTCATTCTTCCATTTATATATGCTGTACATTTAAAAAAAAAAAGTATATTTTTCTTTCAGCCATTAATGAGTTTCCTGAAGATATATTTACAAATAAAGAACGCCAGCAAGGAGGAATTCTACTTCATATCACTGCTGTAAGTTTTCTTCTGCCGTGTGCTTCCTTTTGTTTTCCTTTCATGTTACTTACTCTATTCTTTAAAATAAGATATTAATCGTTATAGTGACCTTACTAAGTAGAGTTCTGTATATATCAACAAGTTTTTAATACTTTGATCTGAGTATTTCTAATACGTCTATATGAGTACAATTTCTTAAAAGATAACACGTTAGAGCCATGGTAAAGTGGTGGACTTGATACTGTCAGATTAACTATTGGACTTGATGATCTTAAGGGTCTTTTCCAACCTAAATGATTCTATTACACTATGATTTAAGAAAATGGTGCAAGTCTGAATGCAGTGCCTATTCATTCATTCTCTTGGAGATAAATCCTGGCAGAATGGATCTCATGACTTGTATTTTCATGTTGTATAGACAGAGTGTGGGATTCCTTTGTTGATGACATCGGGCATGACGTGGAAGTTTCTTGAGTCTCTTTCTTGTCTTTTGTGCCTCTATGCAATAGATGCAATTATAATTTTAAAAAACCCAAACCGACCCTGAAGAATATAGAAAATACCACGTGGAGTTTTATTTTCTGTTGTAGTAAAAACAAAGCAAGTGAGGCCTGCAGGCTCCAGGTTATCATTTCTAGCTCAGGGAAACTAAAATAAGAGGGAGCTGTGTTTGATGGACAACGGCAGGATTAGGCCCACTGCATGGGCACAGCACATAAAGCTGCATAAGACAGGAGGAGAATCACAGGTGTGCAGGGAACAAGGGTCATTCCTGAGAGTTTTGGTGATCCATGACCAGGGTCCACTTATTTCCAGGTGTAATTATTTTCTGAATATTGTTAATCAGCCTGGTTTTACTTTCTGTTTAATTACTTGGTCTGATGATTAGTTAAAAATGTAGAGGATGACTACATGGCATTCTAAGCTTTACCTGTTACTTGTTGTTTTATGAAATCTGTTGTGGTATCCTGTTCTGTCAAATTGTGATACCTTTCATATTTTGGGTTCTGACAAACATTCTTGCTCTAAATGAGATCTTACATTCAAAAATCTGGTTTTATGTCATAAATTTATCAAGAGGGAGATTTTTACTTGGAATAGAATAAAAATTGAAGCTGTATATTTCTGCTAATTTGACTAAAGGTAGCACTGCCTTTTTTCCTCTTTTCATGTACAGAAAAATGTGAAGTATTCCCTGAATTTATTTTCTTTACAGGCTCTCTATATGTTCTATGCTTTGGCCATAGTATGTGATGACTTCTTTGTTCCATCCTTAGAGAAAATTTGTGAGGTATGTTAAAGAACTTTATTACTCTTTTAGAAATTTATTTAGAGAATATTATTTAGAGAATCAAAAATTCTGTGTCATCATTGTTTAGAGTTCATTCCTGGCTTTGATCCTTTTCAAATGATTTGAGCGTCTATCAAAAAACGAATCAGTGATCTGTGCATACTTGTTCCTCTGGCCACACTCAGGCAGAAAAACATCAAAAATTTAATGAGATCAGATGGCAAAGCCCACTCTTAAATACCTGAGGCATGTAACTAGGAGAGGTATCAGTTATGGATGAGTTGGGTTTATTATTGTACTTCTTTTTTTAAAAGTAACTTGTGAAAAGATATCATAGATAGAAAAATGAATGTGTTGGCTATGAAAATCTTACTGCACATCTATGACTGTATCAGCAAGGAGAGAGGAAGTATATATGGTCCTACCATAAAGTGGAGAACAGGGAAAAAGCATGAGACAAGTATGTACTTTGGATATGAAATGAGAATACTTATTTTGTGTGCCAAAAAAAAAAAAAGAAAGTAAATATACATAATGCCTTTACATAATTTTTGAGAAGACTTTGCAAAATTACATGTAGAATTCTAATTGAGTTGGTTGTGACTGGGTAGAATTTATACATGGCTTGTAAATGTGTTGAGTATGACCTTGGTGAACAAATTGAGTACATAATACAAATGTAGATTTTAACTCCTTTCTAAAGACAAAATGAAAATCTCATCTTTGCTTTTAAACAAAAAAAAGAGTTATCATTTTCTGAAAAACTCCTGGGGGTTTTTGTAGCTAATTAAAAAGTCTACTTTCCTACGTCTGAATGTACTTTGTTAGTCATTGGTGTTACTATGAGTTACAAACTTAAACTTTTCAGTAGAAGAACAAATGGAAAAATAAGGGAGGTCATCAGTAGTAGAAAAATACTCTGTTGGGATCTTTTCTTTCCCTTTCCAGGTGTTCTGTGTTCAGCATGCACCTTAGACACCATGTTTAAGTTATACCAATTACTGGTTATACTGATCCTTCATAAAATCTTTACATCTTGTCTCATGTTCTGCTGAACATTTAAAGAGCTAAGAAGAGTTCAGATAGCACACTTAGGTTTGAGGTCCTGTGGCAGTATGACTGGTAATAGATCACGTTTGTATTGTATGTTTTGTCACGATGTGTAGGATGCCATTGTCATCAACTTAAGATGTTTTCAGGCAAACTGCTCAAAAAATACAGGGTTTTTTTTACTTCTCCTTTTGTCACTAGTTACTTTTCTGTCCTTGAAAGAAAAACAGTGTACTAAAGATGAGCCTAGAGACTCTCAAACAGGAAAAAGCTCCTCCATAAAACCATGTTTATAGTTTAAGGGAAAGATCCTCTGTCTGCTAAATTGATGCAGCCTACTTGTGGACCTGCACATGTTTATGCTGGTCTGAGAACTCTAAGTTATCTATATCCTATTAGGGCTTAAGAGACACTGTCATAAAAATAGATCTCTCTACCATACACAGGCTTCTCTGTGTCTAATTGGACTAATTTTATCTGTGTCAGCGGACTCGCTGTTGATTAACACAGTTGAAGAGTGAAGCCAGAATCAAGCCTGCTGTTTGTAGGATTTATTCACCAAGGTTATATTTTTCTGTTACGGATTTTTATTTTCAAATTTTAGAAGCCCTAAGAGTTGGGGAATTGAATGATTGTGTTTGGAGTTCCAAAAGTAAACTAATGAAAACAATTTGAAATTCAATCTTTTTGAATCTGCAGAGATACTTTTCTTTAATCAGCTCCATATAAGCCACAATTGACTATTCATTTACATATATAACTATAGAACTCGACAATGTAAATACAGTAGCAGTGCTGAAATTACCAATTTTTTTCTTCTAGAAACTACATTTGAGCGAAGATGTTGCTGGAGCCACATTCAT
>VZTN01029286.1:2246-29533 GCA_013400515.1 Erpornis zantholeuca | reverse complement strand
ATGCTGTAAACAGAAGTTGAATCTTGGATACAAGCTGAAGTAATTTCTTTTATGATAGATTCACAATTAAAAAAAAAAAGACCTTAAAAAGATTAGACACCATAAATCTCTGCAAAGCACTTTTTTCATGAGATATATATTCAGTCATGCACTATTCGGAAAGCTTCGGAATAGACTTGATGCTATCTTATTTAGCTCAAAATGTGCCATAGACAAGACCTGGATTAATTTCAGATTGGAAAAATCTTCCATAGATTCAGAGAATTTCCACAATTCAGAGAGCTCACCATCATATATATTTAGCCAAATATTCAACCTGATTTTATCTTAGATATTCAAGGACTCAAATCAGTTTTTTACAGGTTTTTGCCCTATGTTTGTTNATTCAAGGACTCAAATCAGTTTTTTACAGGTTTTTGCCCTATGTTTGTTACCATGGTAGCTTGGCACATTCTATGTTGTAGAATTTTACCTTCCTCTCTTTGTGAGCTGGGCTGCACTTGCAAGCCTTCACAGAATTTGTATCCTAGTATAAAAACTAGACTACATTTAAATTATAGTATCATTTGGACAGGCCAAGAGTAGCTTATCAAATAACTGCCTTTAAGCCAAAAAGATTTGCAAAATTATATTGTTAAAACCTGCAGCAAACAAAAGGTTTGTGGCATTTCTTTAATGGATGAGCTATTCAGCAGAACCATTTATTTGGGTAAAGAGTCTGGACTCTATGAGCTTCAGAGCTTCAGGACATAATTGCATTATTTACTATGATACAGCAGTGGGCAAAGCAAGTGAAAAACAAAATTACATCAAAGGAGAACACTTAAATTAGAAGGCAGTCTTTGTATTAGAAGTTACTTTCATTTCCTTTGGCTGAATAATTCTTTTGTGATAGCTGTGGACAGAAAGAGCCCAATGCAGTAAACTCTATGAACTGTGGAAGCAGGACAAGTGTTATCATCAGACAATAACTAATTCCCAGAGAGTATACCATGAAGAGATAATTCACATTTCTACAATTTTGAACAGTTTAACTAAAAGGGTGTTTTGTAGTAAAAATTCACTTTGGTCTTACTCATGTAAAAAAAGTGTTTTTAGCAAGATAGACAGATAAAAGTTTTATAAACACTAGAAGAGAAAATAGTGACTGAATAAGAAAAAGATATTTAGCTACTTTGTAACAAAATGAAGACAGTTCATGTTCAGAATTTTGTTGATTCTTCTTCTATTTTTTATGCTAATCTCAGAAGTGTTTTCTATCTGATGTAAAGGATATCAAAAAGTGCTAGAACAAGCATGCCAGAAACAAGCAGCAAAAAGCAACCCTAATTATACCATCCTTAACTTGCCAAAAACATTGAAAGTTACTACAAAAAAAGAAAGAATGTTTATTTTGTTTTCTCTTTTTATAACTTTTACAGTTGTATTTTTTGTAAGAAACTCAAGACAGATTTTGGAAAAGCATTGAAGGTATGGGTTAGAATATTGTTTGGAATAGATATGGTGCATTCAGGGACTGCGATCACACAGACAGATATGATAAGAAAATGCTTCCTTATTTTTCAGGCAGGCTAAACAACTAAATTTTACTTAATCATATAAATGAGGAAGAACAGCCCATATTTAGTTTACTGTTACAGCAATATGACAACATTTGTTTTGTATGCATGTCTGTGAAGACCTTATGAGCAAAATAACTTCAGATCAAATAGATGCCAGGCCATTTCTTGAAGATTGCATTGTGTCTGGATTTTTTTTTTTCCTGACAGATGCATGTTAAAAATTTGCACTAGTGTCAGGAGCACAGGAAAGCAGGTATCTCTGGAGGCTGTCAGGTATATATCAGCTCATACTTGGGCTGTCTCTATTAACAGCTGTTATTTTGCAGTGTCTAATGACAAAAGAAAGGTCACACAAAACATAAATAATAATATGAATAGGTTTTGTAGGTATAGGTTTTTTGTTTTGAATAACATTCACTGGAAGTCTGTCCCAACTCATTTAGTACCTTTGGTGAAAAGCTGTGAAGAACTGTTTCCCCTTCCCTGGCTTGTATTTTCTTCACAGACATTTGAAATTCTGGGTTTATCTGTAATGTTTTAGGAGAAGTAAAGTTCTCTGAAGAACTTTATTTTTTTTCTGGAAATACTGTACAACAGATCAAGATACCACTACAACAATCTCCTCTTCATAATGCAATATCACACAAGAGCTGTGTTGAATGGCTCAATAAGAGGTTCATTAATTTGTCTTTATCAAAATAATGACTGAGATATAATCCATCACTCAATATCACGTTTGAATGCTGGATGTAAAAGGATTTTAACTGGAGAACAGTTTAAAGTGCCCAAAGTAAGGACTGTTGGGTCTTAATCTAGTGAAATGTGTCCATTAATTTATCTGGCTTGGGATTCAATCTCTGTGAGCAGAAACAGAAACTGCAGCACTCTGTGATTAATTGCAAGTACGTTTGGGGCAATAAAAATCTTTACTTAAGATTTTTGCTTTCTCTCTGAACATTAAACTTCTTCCATAGGCCTTATTTTATCCTCTTCATGAGAATTCTCCCCTCTACCTGGCACTTCTACCCTGTCTCAGGAAAGCAAATATGTAAAGATTTTTGAAGATCCCCTGTGCTCTGGATTGCCTTTTTTTTGGACCTGCAAACAATCTTTTACATGAGGACCAAGAAGAAAGGTGATCAAAGACATCCTTACAAATACCAAATTTGGGCACAATTGTGCAAACTCACATTTTCAGCTATGCTCTTTCTGATGGCAGAGACACCATGAAAGACCAGGCGTGATGTGTATCTTCCTGAGATGTAAAAAGTCTGGGATGTGAAAGTTGTTAAGTTAGTTATTGAAACTTGAATAGGTTATTGGGATAAAATGTTGGATACATATTATTAAAGGGCAGAAACTTGCAAGAATTTAATGTTATTAAGTGATACAGAATGTATTTAATACAGCAAAGGAAATTTTATCAAATGTATGGGATTCTAAGTCCAGATCATTGGACTAAGGTTGACAGCAGTAAGAAAAATTCATTGTTTTATCGAAAGATGTGTCTGACATTGGGGAAAATGTGTGTAAGACAGATTTAAAGTAAAGAAATAGGATTCTTCAGAGAAAGCAGACTTTCTTACTCTTTTATTGGCAGAAGCTGTAATTTGCTTCTTTTACTTCTGCTTGATTTTTGCAGTAATATTAACTGTGAAAATAATTCCTTCCTCTCTAGATTTGCAGTAGGTATAACAGAGGTGGGATGTAGGAAGACTCTTGGAATGCAGGAAATACCACCTACCTCCTCTATGAATAGGTTGATGGTCTCCAGGGAAGGTAAATGAGAAAAAAAGGAGGTAATTGCACTTGCTGCTCATAGCGGCCAGATGGCCAGGTGTCTCAGCCACTGTTTGCTGTGGACAGTTAATTTGAGTCAGTGATGTGCTGTGCTAGATCTGGGTAGGATTCAAGAGTCTTACTTCCATAGGGAAAAGGATCTATGATCCCATCTCTTCCATCTGTGCCAGGGTCTAGTAGAGGAAGAGCTGTGGCTGAACACTGATGTGCTCTGGTATCCTAAGCAAAAAATGGAAAAGAAATAATTATTTTGAGCAGTAACTTAACAGAAGCTGTGTGGAGGCATGCCCACAATATCAAGAGACCCCTGATCTAGGAAAGACTTCTTGCCTGCTGGAAAGCATGTCTGTGCCACTTCCCATCTGGTGTTCAAATCGTGACTGTCCTCAAACTTTGCTCCTGGGTTTAAAAGCACAGTTTATTTAATGTGAAACAGTGCAAGCAAATCTTGCTGTTTTCAGTTATGCTTGGGCTTCTTCACAATTTATGTCTTTTCTCTTCAAAGCCAGGGCTGGATCCAGCTGCTCCATGGATTTTTTGGCTGGCAGCAAAACCACACTGGATCGTGCTGGTTCTCCCAGCAGGCTGTGTGTTTCTCTGCTTCAATAAGTTTAAGATCTTTAAATATTTATTTGGCTTTTGCTTTCCTAATAGAAAATGGTGAACCAGTTTGTTTCAAGTATTTGACAGGATCTCTTCAGCTGGTGGGTTTACCTTTCCTTAAATTACTGAGCACAGTCCGTACAGTGAGGGTTGAGCAAGGGATCATGCCACTGTAGGGCTGAACCAGAATTCAGTTCAAACAACCCTGTGTTGCTGTTGAAGGTTTAGGGCTATCCCACAGCAGGATTTTCAAAGTGTTTCTGAGGAGTTACATTCTTAAATCCATTACGTATTAGCAACCTTTTTAAACAGCTAACTTTCCACAGTATTTTGGAAACTGTAGTGTCACCCAGCAGGAAAGGGAGCTGCTTCCTTCCTGTGGGAGATGGAGGGACAGTCGGGAGTTCATGGAAACAAACTGGAAGAAGATGCCCAGCAGCACCACAGCTGAAATCTTGCTCCCTAGAAGAAGGTTGCCTCTTTGGGAAAAGGGACATGGTGTCCTGAGCCCCCAGGAAGAGGAGGAGCCCAGAAACAGCTGGAGAGAAAGGGCAGAGATGATGGCAAAGTGAGATGATAACTGAAATGGTAGGAAAGGGGGGGCAGGGAAGGGCAGAAGTGTCCAGAATGAATGGTGACCAAGTGAAGCACGCGTAAATAAGTTGGAACCTTTCTGGGCAGAAAAAAACATTTGTTGATGACTCTGTCAGAGCAATGTTTGTGTAGCTGTCAGTCATTATTGAAAAAGGTCTGAAGACTACAGGTTAACAAAAGCTTAATGTTAATTTTATTTTGTGCATTAGAATATTTAAATATACATATGTATATATAATGTATATAAATGCAAAGGGGCAAAGAATGCATATAGCTGTTTCCAGATCCTTATGTTTCAGAAATACAGTCAGGCTATAGGACCCGTGATATCCTTGACCCCACTAACTGAAAAATGCTTCAGCTATGATTTTTTAGTCTTTGTTCATTATATTAATGTCAAATGTGTCTTCAGTAATCACACAACTATGTGGCAGATGGGGGAATTCAGACATATGGAGTTCAACGATTACTGTGAAGGAAAGAGAACAGTTTTCCTGGTGCAGATGCAATCAAAGATTAAAAAGTACAACAGCACATGCAGAATGATTATGTTCTGCATTTATGGCTGAGTTAGTCTTGGCAAATAGAAAATAATACCTTACTGGGAGCAGACCAAGTCCTGGGATCAGATTCATTGGTATGGTCTGGCTGCTTGGTGCTCCATCAGAGAGTACAGATGGTTTATGTTGTCAGAGAAACAGAACAGTCAGGAGTTACAAGAGAAACTGGGCCAGCGTGGGGGGCTTTATGGTTATTATTTTTTGAAGTAAAATAAAGGAAAGCAAACATTGTCAAGCATCACAAAGCTGATGCTTGCTCTGTAGTTAATTTGATATGACAGATTGGCTTTTCAGAAGCTGCTACAGTTACTTAAAACCAAACTACTCTTGAACATAATTGCTGTAACAAGTGTCCAGTCACTGGCCATGCACAGGGATGACATTCACCATTACTCTACAAGCAACCAGGCACAAGTGAAGCCTGACGTACAGCCAGCACTTTCATCCTGGGTTTGGTAAAGTATTTTCAGGCCACAATTTCTGCCCTTTCTGCGCTCTGTGAAGAAGTTTCCCTAGCATGGAGCAATTCAGATATCAAAGTGCTGTGCCAGTCCCTGAAATTCTGATTTAATGGGTACTGAAAATGTGGCTGGAAAAGGGTTAGCTGCTTTGACAGTACTGATCTCTGTGACGTGTTGAGGCGAAGGTGTCACCTCAGTCACAGCTTCAGTCTCCTGCACCTCACCTGCTCACTTTAAAGGCAATTTGTGATTATTTGTGGTTATTTAAAACTGATTATATAAATTAAAACTTGTAGCAATATTATTGTTTTTGTTATTGCCTTAGGTTTTCTCTCAGAAATCTTTATTAGCTCACCTGTCAGTAGAGATGCTTGTGTGCTTGCTTCAGTCTGCTCCAGTTTAGATGACGTGCAGTCATATTGTGTTTTGACTGCTTGAAGCAACCTAAGTAATTCTGACAAAAACAAATTATGGACTGATTGCCTCAGAGAGGTTTGTCAGCAGATGTGGCTGAGATATGTCTTCCAACTGAGGTCAGTCAAGAGCTCTAGCATCCTTAGCTGGCATACAGGCCTGAGGACAGTGTGTGTGTGCACTGCCTCATCAAGCCTTCTGGTTGTCTGCCCTGTGCCAGCTGCTGGCCTCTGCTTGTGATTCAAAACCCTGCTGAAACAGAAATAAAGGCAAATGATGGGGTTTCAATCACCATGCAAAAATCTGCCTGTGATTATTTCTTAAATTGTCATCCCTTTGATACTAACTTATCTCCACAAAGGGAAGAGCTGACCAAGACAACATTGCCAAGTTGTGCAGGAAAGATGCAATGGATGGTGAATGTATTAGGTCCAGGTGAGCAGGAGAGCCTAGAACTGCTGCAAAGCAAATCCCTAGAACAGGAGCTTTAGATTACACTTCTACTCAGATCAGTATTGTCATTTTCTGTATCAGATACCTGAGTACTAGAAGAGATTTTAAGATTTTTTTTTTTAGTTAGTTGGATCCTTTTGTTTAGTTCTTAGATTTACAGGAAGTACATGCTTAAGAACACTGTTTTCTCTACACCTGAAAAAGTCATAGCTCCAATATTATAATGTATCAGTGGCATCCTGGTTAGATGAGCCCTACCATGGATATTTGAGAAGTGATCACACTCTTAAACAGGCCCTGTAAAGCTGGTAAACAGAGAAAATCTGGTTCTCTCATAGTTTACACTAGGAAAACAAAGATGGGTTGCTATTTTTATAGACATGGAGACCAGAGTGTTAAATCCCTTTTTTTATTTTTTGTTTTGTTCTTGTTGATTAGTGAAAACAGAGGGTGAGGCTTCAGATAGGCTCAGTAATTGAGACAAATTCCAGACATGAAAGGACTGTCTGGTGCTTAGAAATCATTAAAGGCTGAAAATTACTCTCTGTGAGAGAGGGTTGGAATAAAACAGTTCTTTGGAAAATAAACAGAAAACTTTAGAAATTGCTTTCAGAAATGCTGCTGTAAGGTTGATTGTGCAACTGCCAGTTTTGTAAACATTTAAGTTGTATGAATTAATGTCTTGACCGCAGCAAACAGGCAGCAAAGGGCAACTGCTCTTGCTTCTAGCTGTGCGATGATCAGTGACTCATTAATTAGCTTTGTAAAATTAAAATCTGGTGCTTTTTTTTTACTAAGCAGAATGGAGTTACTGCTGGTATTACTATGTAATGTATGCAAATGAACAAATATTGCATTTTGCTGTATACAATTTGTGAATGATTTTGTTGACATTTTATGATTCATTCTCCTAATACAAGTGTATGCAAAAAGTCATGCCTAAGAAGGGTCCATGTCTTTTGGGTTTTGCTTTCTGTTTTCTTTTGGTTTTCCATAGTTAAGCTCAGCAAGGGCTTCACACCAAGCCCTGGTGAAAATGAGTTGTAGTGTGTTTGTTCTTTGGCGTATTTCAGAGAAATATCAACAGGAATGTTTTACTTGGGGAGAGTGGCTTATGAGATCTCCTGCAAAGCAAAAGTTGCAGTTCTCAAGGGAGATGATTCCATGGGGGGCATCAATCTCTTTCAGAAACAGAGAGCACCTGATACACTGCAGGAACTAACGTTGCTGAGACATTACTTCCTCTTTCCTGCTGCAGGTTTTTCCTTAGTTCCCATAGTAGGTCATGTGGCAAAACCACCTGCCAGCTTATGGTAGCTTCTACTGAACTGGGAGACCTAGACACTAGTTTGTGTGGGCTGAACAGAGGGCTGGTAACCTGTGCTGGCCAAGCTGACCACCCGGTTGGTGGCCACCTGGTTTCCACACTGTCAGGCACAGTGTCCTGCCTGTCTGTGGAGCATGGGATGCTGCAGCAAACTAAACTCTTGTGCTTTATCTCCTGATGGATGTTTCCTGGGGAACAGCAGCTGTCAGTGCATGCACTGGCTGCCTCTGCTGCCACAGAACAGGTGAGCCTCACTGTGCACCTTATAGTGTGTTCATTTTTATGTCTCTGGAAGCAACCTTCTTCTGGGATCAGGAGAGAAAGCACTAATAATGAAACATTTCTTTTCTTTATACTTCCCCCTTCTCATTCACTTGTCCTAAATTCTTTGAAGTGTTACAATTTGTCCAGGGCCTCTTTATAACTTAAGGGTTTAAGGAAATCTCTACATAATGCTGTCCCTATTTCCCTTGCAATCAGAAATCTTCAAGGCTTCCTGACACTACAACCCAAATCTCTATCATAATTTTACTGGCTTCCAAAAGTGTTAGTTCTCCTGCTGTATTATGTCAGGATATAATGATATAAGGATTATAGAAGTCTTTTTTCACAGGAGTTTTATGACCTGTAGAGGGTACAAGAACTAAACTAAGACCTTTCTTATCCCTCTCCTAGTAATATATTCTTTTTAGCAGAGCTCTGAGAGATGTTATCAGGTGGGGATTCTTTGGGAGATATAAATTTTGCTCTGTGCAAATTCAGTTAATTTCTCAGTACATTAGTGTTCTGGACTGGGGCAAAGACCCACACCTTGTGTTCCAGAGCAGCAGTAAGGGCAGATAAAAACCCTAAGCCATTTGGCCGAGAGGCCAGATCAGTTTTGTTGATTCACACTTGTCATCAGCTTATCATTCTATTACACTGAATAGCACTAATACCTCCCTAAAATATTTAATAATTAACCTAAAAAACTCCATCCAAAAGCAGAAAAATCATACAAAGAGGTATTTGAGATTCTTTCTTGCTGTGAAACTGAAATGCTATAGAAACAAAAAAACTGTGCAGCACAGGCAACTACTGGTAACTGCGTGCAGCTCATGGTTTTTACACCTGGAATTTCCCTAAACCAACAGCTACCTGGCAGGGCAAAATGGTTATATATGTCCATGCAAATACCCCAAATTCATCCTACTAAATTATATACTTCAGAAGTTAAGAAAGTTTATGGATATGAATTGAATATCATACAATAGATGGAAATATCTTATAACATTGGCCTCTGAAGTTAGTGTAGACTACTGAACATGTTTTCCTTCTTTGGAAGTTATGTAATTGGCTTGTTTTCATTCAGATGGCACAATGATTGATAGATAGAGGGAATATAGCCAAAATACTTGTGCAGTTACTAGATTACAATGAATTCTGTTCATCCACCTTCACTTTAATTTTGGGTTTGTTTCCCACAAATGTTCAGCTTTTGCAGTTTCTAGAGAAAACATTTCCAGACAATGGATTTCAAAGCAATTTTCCTGAAATTGCCCAGAGCTTTCTTCCCCGGGTATCCAGGCAACATCTGCAGACCTTGCTGAGGGCCAGTCTGACAGGGAGGAAGAGGAGGCCACATGTGAAAAAGAGACGTAGGGGCCAGACTGGATAATCAGCCTGGCATTGTAATAAAATGCCCATTCGCTGTGGGGAAGAAATGTAATGGGTCTCTCTAGTCTGTAAAGCAAAGAGAGGAGGGTGTAATTGTACAACAGTGGCTGTGCTAGCAGTCTCTAAACCTGTGTGGCTGGCTGGGTGAAGTTCAGGATGTTGTGATCAATCCACATTGTAAAGATTTAGGAATTTCACCATATGAAAATATTTTTGATGCTGTCACATTGTGAGTGGAGTAAAGAGCTAAACTGAGGCATACCTTCATGCATTGGTGGTGCATTATTACTCACCTCTTGTTTTGCTTGCAAGGATTCAGTCTGTTATCTCTGCTTGTAAGCATATTTCCAAATTTTTCAAGTGAAACCTAAAAATATCCAAAATTACTACATAAAAAAGTGTGATATCGATACTTTGTACACTTTTTATTTATTTTCTGTTTTTCATCTGGGCTTTGACAAGCATAAGTGACACTTAAAAGCAATGATGGCCAATACGATTTCCTTGAAAATCAATACACCAAGTCCTGTTGCAGTAAAATGAATTCAGGTGAGCATTTTAATTTCTGTAAGCCCCAGAAGGGCTTCTATGTTTAATTTAAATGGATAAATGATCAGATTTAATGTTTTTATTTCTTCTAGTACACCAAGTTCTGATTAGACATTATAAATTTTCTGTAAAACCCTGGTTAGATGTTTGCACATCCAAGTATGCTTCTGTCTTTTCCTCCCAGGTCTTTGCCACTTTCCTGTCAAATTCCCTGCTAAAGTAAATCTTTATTTCATACAGAGAGACTGATTGAAAGCATATGTTACACTATTTATATATTATTAAAATATATAAGAGACTTGAAGAGGAAGAAAGCCTAGCCATTCTTTCACTAGCTCAATTGGTGCCACTCTTTCTTTCAAAAGTGGCTGGCATCCATCCAGCCACTAAATGGCTGAATCCATTGGTGACAGTTCTAGGGATGTCTTGGTCCATGAGTGCTGTAGGGAGAATCTGAATTCTTTTGCCAAAAGTGAAACAGGTCGTTCCTGTTGCCAAAGTTTGTCAGACCTGTAGCAGATTTCATGTACAGCCCAGGTAGAGGTGGATTGAATAAAAGGAGGTTTAGACTGAACCAGAAAATCCCACCAAGGTAATGGTTGCAGTGAGGGTAGGAAAAGAAAGTTCTTTGACTTCAGGTCATGCTTAAACCTCACATGAACTCGCTGGGCCATCTCTGTGAACCACGCAAGCATACTTTCTGATATATTCTAGATTTACACTTCTAAGCACTTAGTAATCTTAGAATTTGGTGGAAATAATGAATTTAGGATGCCTAACAGCAAAGACTTGCATAATTTAAAAATAAAAGCTCCACAAAATTCCTATTTGTTCTCTTCCTCTATTACATCTATTTCACCTGCTGCTTTGCTAGGGGCCAAAAAACATTCAAATTCCATCTCACTGCATGCAGAACAATGTATATTCACATAGTCACAGTTGTGTATGTGTATGTAATCCCATTCTGATATTGTCCAATATCAATAAAAGTTCGATTAATTAACTTTTTTTGGCTATTTTTTTACATCTTTTTATTTTCTGACTCTTTTTAATCAATTTATGTAAGTCACCTGAAAATGAAGTGTGCTGAATTATTTAGCTCCATGCATTAAATATGTTTTAGTCTGGATGCATTTATTAATCAGTGTTAATCCTTATGAAATGCTTGACAGTCTCAGCAAATACCAATATATTGTGTAAATAATCGATGCTGAAGTAAAAATAGGGTTTTTTTGTAAAAATTTTTTGTAAATTTTCTTTTGTAAAAATTATACCAAGGGATAATTAATTGTTGACCTCATAACTATGGGAATATTATTGTTTTATATAAAAATGATGCTGAAGCTCTTTTGCTATAGCTGTGCTCTTTACTGCCATAGTCCTATCTGTCTTCTTTTCTGTCTTACCATCTAGTCACTAGGTAGTAGTTTTAATAACCAGAGAAATAGAATATCTTACTGTCACACTGGCTTTTACTGAGGAAACAATGAAATGAGGAAATATTAGAGCATAGTAGTATTTTTATTCTCCAAGTAGTTCAGTGGAACTTAATTTTTGACTCCTGTTCCACCACAAGGCAAGAAACTCTGTTGTGCTTTCATTTCTAAGTGCAAGTCTCTCCTCTACCTACCTTCTCCCTGTGGTGTCCATGGAATTTTACAAGTGCTCCCAAAGCAGAGAATAAACTTCTAGAGAGTTTTTTAATATTTTTAGAGATTTTATTTATTTAATAAATTCTGCCTCTCTTTTTCAACCCTGCCATCATTCTTGATACAGCTGATCTGTGCTGGGGCTGTTACCAGGGTACCAGGCTCAGCTACAGCACCGAAACACAAGTTAAAGGAGAGGGAGTGTCCTTTATGTGGAGTCATTTTTACTATCTTGGTACACTTGCTGCAATTATTTTGCATCATTTTTCTCAGGCAGAGCATGAGAAATCTGTGGATCTGTTTTTGTGAGGCAATTTACAATTTGTTTTTTTTTTTTTTTTTGAGGAAAATACTTGAAGTTTATACTTTCTAACCTTGGATTGAAGTAGCATATGGCGAGGTAAAGAAATACTGCAGTTCTTAGTGTGCTGAGCTAAGGCTGATCTTGGCTCTGCTCAGCTTGCTTTGTTTCAAAAACGACTAAACAGTAGCAGCGAAGAAAAGAAATAGTGAATATGTACATATTGGAATATTTTTATGTCAGAACCTGGGACATGCAGTCAGAAAAATTGCTGGTATACAAAATACACATATACTGACATTGGTACCAAAAAACATAAGAAAAAATGGGCTGCAACATGAAACCTTTCCCTTGAGCCTTCCTTCGAGGCCCACACTCCTTCTAAACAGTGCCTTTGTGTTTTTACTTAGGAAGGCAATCCTGTTAAAGCAAAGCTTCTTGCAGCCATGGAGTCTGTAAAACCTCTTAATTTGCCATCTCACTGACACCCACTTCACTTCAAGTTGAATGGGTTTACCTGCAGGAGCAGGGTGAGAAGGAGGAGCCACACCATCCATGAGGAGGTGGGGAGAGGTGGTCTTTGGGTAGATCTTAAGAGCTGTCACTCATCTCTTGCAATATAGGAAGACCACGAAAGGCAATCAGGATAAATCAAAAAACAGGGAAGAAAACTGAAGAGGACTTCTGTTTCTCTTGAAAATTCTCTTACAGAATGAGAAACTACAAAAAGCCAAGCTCTTGTGGCATGCATTACAGAAACCTGTCCTATTTTGAAGGTATGATATATATTCAGGGAGCACGAGAAAAACCTTTTTCTATTGCTATTCAACATGTTTTTTCCCAACTTGCCTGCTGTATCTCACAAGTAGATTCTTCCAATTAATTCACCTATATTTCCCTACAATCAAGAGAGGAGCATGATATTTATTTCATGCTAATAATTTCTCTGACTTGTACAAGGAGATAGCTAATTTATTTGCAGAGAGAGACGGGTCCTTAAAACTGTTTTGATTACAGACAGTGTGGATAAAAGATTAGGTTTGTGGCAAGAAAAAATTCTATAAATATTTTGGTGAAAGTATGTGGCAAAGAAGGTATTTCTTATGTTGTTTAAAATAACTATAAACTGTTAGTCTATCTTATAAATCTTTTGAATGAGACCATTTATATTCATGGACTTGTTAAAATACACTGTATAGTATCAGTAAATTTGAAGACACAGGAAAAAATTTGCTCTAGGGTATATTGTTATCTACTATAAATTACTGTCAGGAAGGAATGGTCTTTTATTATTGGCATAACTATGCTGTAGTCAAAGCTGCCTTTTCTCCCTCTTAACATGGGGTTGGCACCTTTTGAAATCAGAATGTGGTGTGCTCCTTTATGCTTGGGGCTGTGTGTAGTGTTTAGCAGTAGTTTCCTGGATTAAAATGTGCTTTTCTCAACTGGACAAAAGCATTGCTACTGGGAATGATTGTGACACTGAATTTTGCACACAGAGGTAACTCACCAAGATTTGACAAACTAATTTAGTGTCTGTGCCTTTAGCCCCATGTTGAGGCAGACTCTTAGGGTCTCGGTCTCAGCTGCAGCTTGCTTACCCATGCAGTCCACATTTCCCTGTGTCTTTTAGGGAATGGGAAAACGGTGCAGCTGTGGAGTGTCTGTTTTGTTCTTGATGTAGCATTTTTTCCGCTTGTGGAGTATTTTGAGCTGTATCTCTGTCAAGACAATGTGGCCATGGATGCTCTTGGCTGTCTCTCTGTGCACCAAGGCATTGGAGGCCAGGGTCTGAGCTTCTGCCTCAAGTAGTACCCTTTACCTTGTGCCTCCAAGGGGTTCCTCATGTAGCAGTTCAAAATGTGCAAACATAACTAACAGTTTTAATGAAAATGTTTGCATCTGCATTAAAAGTAGAATCTCTTTGGCTCACATCAGAAGGGTTTTTCCTAACTCACGGAGGGTTGTGGTAAGGTTAAGGCCACGGGACAGTCAGCAATACAGCAGAGGTACAACCAGAGTTGCTGGATCTGCACTTGCAAAAATGGTGAGTCCAAAATGTTTTCTTATTCTCCCAGAAAGAGGAAAAATATCACGATATTTCTATTGCTTGTTGATATACTAATTTTCACAACCTGCTGACCCTTTTCCTTCTGGATTTTTTGGTCTCACCCTTATGTCTACCATTATCTCGAAGGTGCTATGTTTGGAGGTGGGGTTGTACCTTGAATATAGCCACCTATACCGGAGTGTTCTTAACTCCTAATGCAATGCAGAATAAAAAATGGACAGAAATAACTTTATGATAAACACCAAGAAACAGAGATGCTCTGCAGTGATTTCTTAGGAAGTGTTAAAAGATTCTACTGGGCTTTCCAAATTCTATCTTGAGCCTCAGAATCCAAGCTGAACTCAACTTTTGAAGAAGTGTGTTTCTTTGTACTCTTTCCAACACAAACAACCCACCTCAACTTTCATGGCTGATAGCAGATGTTGTTCCTTTCTCACAGGTGCTCCAATCTTTCAGAAGAAATAGAATTTGTGAAATTCTGCCATATGAGGTGAGGCATTAAGAAATGAAAGTGTAAATCCAGTGGGGATGGACCTGAAAGGAATTATACAACTTTAATTATGGAGCCTGCTGTTTATGGTGCCTGGCCTGCTGTGAGGCAGCATCAGGGCAGCATATTCATTTGAGAGAAAACATTCTTCTGTTTAAGCTGGTATCAGAAATCACCTGAAGATGGACACTGCTTCCATTTGCTTCAAACTATTCATATTGGACAAGCATCATTTCAAATGACAGCACAGGTCATAGCTGATAAAAAATATTTAAAATTATGAATTATGCCACATAATGTAAATTAACAGGAAACCATACAGATCTTTAAATCAGCCACCATTAACCACACAGATGTGCTGCTTAGATG
Source organism: Erpornis zantholeuca (assembly GCA_013400515.1). Taxonomy (NCBI): domain Eukaryota; kingdom Metazoa; phylum Chordata; class Aves; order Passeriformes; family Timaliidae; genus Erpornis; species Erpornis zantholeuca. Next base: position 14,674 of record VZTN01029286.1, on the reverse strand, counting down.
ACTTGTTCCAAGGACCAAAGAGAAATGCCCCATTTCATGAATTACAACATCACCGTAACCTCTCTTTCTAATGCCTTTTCTGAAAACTCCTATTCAAATTTTTTCCTCATAATATTCTGATTTTTCTAGCACAGCTAAGTTAGATTTGGCTTTCTGGGATATGAAGAAAGCTGTTGTTCACATGCTGGCTTTATGCCTTAAACTTTAATTTTCTGAGCCTTCACAGATTTATTTTGTGGTGTTACTATACTGGTGTCAGAAATACATAGGTATTAAATTGAGGCTTCACAAAATCTCCTGGAATGCATGCTAGATGGATTTCAAATCATTCTGTTTTTTCCTTTATCCTCTTTATTAGTTTTTACTATCCTTCAATTTGGCTTCAATTCAGGGAAGCACTAAAGCAAGTACTTAACTTTGAGAATGTGTTTAAATTCAGCTTTTTTTTTCTTTAGCAGAAATGCATGCTCACACTAAGTGCTTTGCAAAGCAAGAAATGTTGCCATTTTCCCACAGGTTGTCCCCCATATTTCAGTCATGTGCTTACCACTTACTTTAGATTAAGATTTCTGTAGTTCTACATGAAACACAGAAAATAGACCTTTAAGGAGATTGGATGAATTCAAACCTGTTTTCTTGCCTTTACTCATAACTTTTAACTGGCTCTTATTCCTGTAAATGGGATGAATTTATTTAAAATAGAACCCAACGGAGCTTGAATATTTTTCATCTACCTTTAAAAATGGTATTACTGTGCAGTTCTAACAGTCACACTTTCTCAAGGGATACTATCTTCCTGGGAGCAATTGATCATCACTGAATCTCACAAGATTGGACAATTTCTGTATTATTCAAATTCATTCACATAAAATTTGCATAAGTAATTTGAATATGGGTTGCGTATTTTCTTTATCACAGCTAACAGGTAAGCTGGAAAAAAAAAAGACTCCAAACCAGATGTGGAATATTATACAGTCTGAATTCTTGCTGTCTCTGGAATCCTATTTTAAACTTGGTTTTAAGCCTTCAATTAGGGAAATTATCTATCCAAGGGATGTTCAAGGGGGTCAGAATTGAGAATTTTGTTGTAATAAATTAGAAAATTCTTTTTTTTTTCATTATTGACAGCCTAACTAAAGAAAAGAGGGAAAGACAGCATTCATTTAATTCTTTTCACTCAACAAGATATGGTGGTAAATGCAGCATGTATATTTCCTCTATTTAAAAGGATCCAAATGTCTGAATAACATTTTTTATTTCTTTAATCAGTTGTGATAGGACTTATTTGGTAGCCTTGAAGGGACAGACTTCTTAGAAATTGTTTTGCTGCTGCATTTGATATCTTCATTCTTGGCTTGACTGTTCCTAAAATGCTAAAGCTATGTAGATAATTAACAAAATTGTTGTTTCATAAAATAGTATTTGGAGGTAGCACTAGAAGTATGATACAAACGTTGAAAAGACTCTGCACTGACTAAATAAAATAACCATATTTAAATATTATTATACTATTATGAGTATAATCAGTATCACTTATACTATTATCAGTAATATTGTAAGCACCAACATTAGCACTTCAAAAATGAGTTTTTGTTATTATATATTGAGATGAAAACAAGCAGTATGATTTTATAAGTATTTAGTGGATGAAGAACTGTATATTGCACAGATGGTTTACATGTAATTACTGGTTAGTTCATTACACAACCTTTAGAGCATGTCTTTAGTGGGCACCAAAAATGGGAGTTTGGGGTGTGGTATCACTCATATTTCTTGAAGATGATGGAAAAGCATATGCAAAGACTCATAAAAGTACCAGACAGCACATTTTAATGAACCTCAGAAACTGCTGTGAGAAATATTCCTTCAAGACTTATAGGTGCTTGACTGAAATTTTTCGTGTTTGCTTCAGCCATGCTGCATCATGAACAAATGCAGCTAGAAGGGCATCCAACAGCATATACAGTGTTTGACTACTATTACAGAAGGTTTTTAGTGGATATATTGGCATTCATACATCCCTAAAGGCAGCTCCTGAAAGATTTTTGTTTCTATTTTCCAGAATGCAGAATGACCGATGGTCCAGGAGCCAGAAGGAGGAAGTGAGATCTTAAAGACAGAAAGTAGTGTGAAAGCAAATTGCATTACACACCTTTCTTCCAATAAATTCTATGTCCAACTGGCATTGAAAGGTATGGTTGCTCAGTGCTACTGAAAATGATAATGTGCTTTCTGAAATCTGTTCTCTGTTACATCATATTCTAGAGTACCCAATGGTGACTTTTACTGTCAGAAACTGGAGAAAGAAATTGGGTCTCCTGACAGTCACAGATACTATTTTTTTTCTCCTTCTGAATTAAGAACATTCTCTTATCCTTAGGTATTTTTAATTATTACTTTAATACTGAAAAAAAAATCCATATTAAATAAAATACATAAATATAAAAAGAAAAAGATTTCAGGATTAATGCTTTAGGTTCTACAAAATACTTTAAACTAAGACAAGTGTGGCTGATTGGGTCCTGTGGGCATAGGTTAGAAGCATAAGGGACTTGTGCAAAAAGATTTATCATTGGGACCACAGCCAGCAGTGACAACACTGCCACTGAGAGAGATTCCTGGATCACTTGGGGTGGCAAAGGAAAATGAGAGAAATGAGAGAAGCATCTGTCTGCATAATCAGTTCATCTACAAATCTGCTGTCCCCTGCAGGACACAAGGAGAAAGCAAATTACAGCCAGCCAAAACTCTGTCAAAGAAGAGATAAAAGAGCAAGTGAGTCTATGTTTTCAGGTGTTTTTTTTTCTTTTTGTTTTATGAGGCTCTTCATCATTCTATTGTCAATGTGCAAAGTGTTTCTGCTTTGAAAGTCATCTTTATCTAAAGTTTCAGAAAAGCAAAGGAGATTCACTTATTTAGATATAGGGGAGGCGTAAAAATTCTTTAGAGTTTTGTGTCAGAGGCTATGTCTTGCATACTTGTCTCAGATTTACATACAATTACAAGGGATGTCTAGACCACAAGATTGATTTCAGTGGTGTTGTTATGCATGAAGTCATTATTAAGCAGGAAGATTTTAGAAGACTGTTATAAGAGGAAAATAAAAGGATTGGGGCTGCAAGGAATTTTAGGAGTCTTCCTCAGAGACAGTCCTTGGAGCTGGAGGACTAGGGCAGGACACCACAGTCAAACACACAGCCCGACTTTAGGATGAAATGAATTATAAAAACAGTTGACCAAATGCTCAAAACAGTGTATTTCTATTTACATGTCAGGAAGGAAAAGTTTTCTTGGTTAAATTGCATATAGATTACAAAGGCTAAGAAATTGAAAAAATGGTTTTGGAAAGAAGGAGTTGCTAAGCATCCACTGCCACAAAATACTTTAAAAATGATCACACTTCTAGAAATCTGTATAAAATTGTTGACTTTTATTGTACAGAAATGGGTTCCCTAGGGGGTGTAGGAGACCACAGAAATGATTACTGGCTCCAAACAACTAAAAGTGTGTGGCTGGGGAGGGGCAGGACAAGTTCAGTGAAGGTGGGGCAGTGCAGTGCTCCACACCCCACCCACTGGAGCCTGGAGCCTCTGATCCAGCCCCAAAGTGGCTACCAAGCCAGTGGCTCACCAAAAGGCCCAGCTGTGGGGAGGGACCAGAGCAGATAAAAGGCTGTGACATGGGTGTGCACTCGATACATCCCACTGCCTCAGACCCTACAGGAGCTGGGATTGTGTTTGGATCTAGGACAGNTCTAGCTTCATAAAAAGGGTATTATGGTGACAAGGCAAAATGAATCCCAGTATTTTGGATGCTTCTTTTAACTTTCTAAAAGCTCCCTCCCTGTTCATTAACTACTCTAGGGTGAGCTTTCACAATATGGTTAAATTCAGCTAACAGTTCTGCTCCCTTCCTTCCTTCCTTCCTTCCTTCCTTCCTTCCTTCCTTCCCTCTCTCTCTCTCTTTCCTCCCTTAACTTCCTTTTCTCAAAATCTGTGTAACTTAAAATTGGATGAGTTAGAGTTTGCTAAGTGCTTTGTGAAGTGCCTTAGTTCAATTGGATGTTGATTTAAAGTTTGCCAAGAACTTTACTCTCTAAACGTTGCAAGTAAAAGTTTGCTATTTGACCTCTTGAGAAGTTTGTTATCTTCTCCTGTGCTCCACCCAGTGCTTAAGTCCCCTTAAAACACTCTCTGAGCAAGCTTGGGGTGTAACAAGGGGGGAGAAAAGTGTTTTGAGAACATTTAGAGTCTTGTACACCCCAGATCCTTTCTGTTGACCAATAAACCTCCTTTAGATCATGCCAGAATGGAAACTGTGTCTGGAAAATACTCCGTCATGGCAAAGGGAGTGATACAAAAGTTTGATCAAGTGTAAGTCCTTTCCATCAATTCAAGGACAGTGACTGATATCTAAATGAGTTTTTGCTCATCTGTTCTGCACTTCTATGGCATACATTCATTTGCAGAAAATGGTTAGGAGCATGTTTAATTTACTAGTCACGGCTAACAAGAGCACAGAGAAACTGTGCTAGGTGGGGACATGAATCCCATCTCCTGGATGTAGAGTAACCCACATCCTTAGGGATCTGTGCTTTTCCTTAATTTGAAAAGCCTGGAACAGGAGGAAAAACAGCACACATACCTGCAGTGTCAATCAGCTTTTCTGACAAGTTTGAATGGGCTGCTTTAGAGTGTAAATGAAGTGACTATTATGTCAAGTGACTTCATGTCAAGAACTGTTATGTGTTTCAATTTTAAGATAGCTCGAAACACATTATTTGCCATGGTTTAATTTTCTGCGTGGGTTTTTTTCATGCTGGAAGTTTTCAGACAAATTCAGACTCCATCACATGAAAGCCAAACCTACAACTAAATAATGGAGACATTATAAGCAAATTAAAACCAGGCTTCCTAATATAAACTGTTATACATATTTAACAAGGCACAATTTTCAAATGCAAGTCTATCTTTATCATCAAAGTCTTTCAGGTCCACTTTTAGAAATTAAATACCCAGGCCTTTGTATTTTCTATTCTAATGCTCACCTATTCAAAAAGCTTATTTGTAATAAAATCATTTGGGTTCCAGCAGGATGACATAGAGCTTTATGAGGAGTTATAATATTTTTTTAAAAAATGTGAATATTAAGATTAGGAGTTCTTTTTCTACTAACATCAAGACTCTTTGGCGTATTGTAATTTAATTAATAATAACCTAAATTGTTATTATTTTATGGTCTGAAATAGATGTATCTGAGACTACTGGAATAAATTAGTGTAGAAGTCAAAATATGGCCAATATATTCTGTGCAACCTTGTTGTTTGCATTGAAAACCAGACCTAGTAATTCATTCATTACATGTTTTAAGGAAAAGTGAAAATTTGCAGTGTTTAAGATGAGTAATGAGACCTTACCAATGGCATGATTGATTACCATTTCCTGTAGCTGCTTTTAGGAAGAAGTCAGTGAGTGCTGCAAGCAAATCTGAATGGAATAGCTGACCTACTGAAAATTCAAAATGCTTAAGGAGTTTAAGGATTACTGCAAAGTTCCTATGAATATTTAACCAATCAACCTGTCTGACTGATAGATGTTAATGACACTTTTAGAAATGCATTTATTCAAAGAAATGCCATTTCAGTATGGGAGAAGTTTATCTAATAGATGTGTCCTTCTTTCAAGCTGTGACTCTGATCTGTAATTTTAAACTGAGTGGAAACACTTTGCTGGTTGGAGGACACTGCGTGGTTTACTGGATTTCTCAGCATGAAACTGCAACCAAAAGGCATGTCATGTTCTTTCAAATAGTTATAACAAATTTTTAATATGGTTTTCTTTGACTAGACAATGACTTCACTGAATTTGTGGACAGTTATGGTTGCTTTAGAACATGGAATAGGAAACATTTGGGATTTGTCATCCAGCAGTAAGCTGTCTGTACAAACATTCCTCTGAACAGGTTCACTCTTCAGCTGTTATGTGGTAAGGTGGATGAGCATGAATAATTTCTTTTCCAGTAAGAGACACTTGATGTTTATCTTATATATGAGAAATTCCTGGAAGAAAAAAATAGGAGCTGTCTAAAAGCCAAAATGGGAAAAACAAGAAAAGTCCTGTAGGGCTGATCTAGTTTCCGTCTGTGACTCTGCTGAACCTGTGGTTTTTGAATCACAGAAGCAGGCATCCCTCTTAACCTTCCTAAAAGTTTTGATGTTTTGTCTTCCCCAACACTCAAGACCGACCTGGGGAGGTACGGCCGAAGTGGAAAGAGGATGGGGTAGGTGCAGACCTTATTATGAAATAACTGCAGTGGGGACATAGGAAAGTGGGACAAAGCAGTTCTATTAGTCATTTAATCATACATTCCTTTTATTTTTTTCCCCTGAATTTCTCATCCTATTGCTAAAGAAGAGTTAGATTTTCCACTTGGAATTTGGAAAGCCTTTAAATACTTTCTCAATGTCTTGTATCTATATGGTTTATTTGAAACACATTCAGTTAAAAAGTCTGCTATTTTTAAAGATAAGTGTTCTCATTTTTACTTGCAATAAAAGATTTAAATCTAATTCAGACCTGACCTGGAACATACTCTTGTCAGCTGAAGGCCTAAATTTGATTCTGTGTTTCAATCTCAGCTGTAGCAGTTCTATGACTACATGATATCTGAAGAGGGTAGATGTTGAGACATTTATTAATAAATAACCTGAGAAGAAAAGGAAGACATTACAGGGAAAAATCAAACCTTAATGGAATTATGACATGTCAGTTTGCAGTCACTGTATGGCATAGTAGTCAAGTGGACAAAACCCAAACATTTAAAATATAATAAAGCTGTATTAATATAACCCATGTGTGCTATTTCAAAATAAGTTTATTATTTATTTCAGCTTGTGACAAACATCTGGGGCCACGCTAGGTTCTTTATGGATAAAATCAATCCAAAGAAAAAAAGAATGCTAAAAACAAATTTAGAACCTATTGCAACAGTTTTGATGTTAAAGCTTTTAAGAGTATCTAACTTTTTTATACTGCTTGTGAAAGTCAAAATGCATAGATGGTTCTACCAGTACAGAGTTGTTTAAATAATGTGCTTGTCTGATGGACAGGGTTTATGCAGAATAGGCAAGGGAAAAGAAACGTCTTTTAGACATTAAATTAACTGCTGCTCATATAAATGTGTATTTGTGCAGTAAAACACTCCTTTATGTAGCTAGAAGGTACTTTAAATTCCCATTCTAGTCAGCTGGAAGGGAACAAAAATTAGTCCCACTGTATTACAATGCTCTGTCAAGGACCTGAAGGACAATATGAAACCTAAAGTAAGTAATGTTTTGCCTGAAAAAAATTACTTTTCAGTCAACATAATGTTTGGTATCAATTTATGGGACTAATAGAAATATCTCTCGCAGAACAAATGGCATTTCTGATGGGGCATATCTGATGCTTGAAAATATTGCTAGACTTATCATGACAGGTAGCCTGAAGGTCAGAAATACTTAAGTCTCACTCTGTCAGCAAAATTTTCAAGTCTGTTTTTGGCTGTAGTCTTATAAGAGACTCATTCTTTGCAGATGATGATTTTTTTTTTTCTATAGGAAAAAACGTGGAACAGAACAAGGCAAGAGCATTCAAAGAACTATTGGTATTTCTTAATGTCTCCTGGATTTTTACTGTGAATTTTCCCTTTTTTAGAAATTTGTTTATCTTATGCCAAATAAGGTAATATTTCTTCATTTGACAGCAAGTTTCTGTAAAGTTTTATGGGTTCAATCCATGTGGATACTTTTTTATGTCCATGCCCTCTAAAAATGAGTATGAAAGCAATCCATCTTTTTTATTTTTTTGTTTGAAATTCAAATATAATTTCTCTATTTCACAAGGATTATTGGAAAAGAAGAAAACACACTAGCTTGCTTTATTTTCCTGTTACTCATGCAAAACTGTTTTGTCAGCAGTCAGACCTACCTTAAAGTTCTGCAGAAATATAGATGTTATTTAATTTTCCTGTCTTGGACTCCTTTCAGTTTTCTATCTGTAAAGCAGTGAGACAGGACAGCTCAGAGAAATTTGTGGGAGCAAAATGTGTAGCTAAAAAGATTATAAAGGAGAGGTGAGATGAGTCAATGGTTTGCTGGCTGCAACGCCTTTCATGCTTCCTATAAAATTTTGGAAAGAGACTGGCAAAGTGTAGAAGCTGCAGGGGGAAAATATTCTCATCCCACTTCTAAGTTGTTCCTCCTCTTACACATTTCTCAAATATGAGACCTCCTTCACTCCTGTAGTCACCTTTCACTTCTAATTTTCAGTAAGTAGAGGACTCCTCTACCTCTTCGTAAATCAGGTACTCAGACTTGTGTGCCCTCAGTAACTCTCAGAGGTGCAAACAGTTCTGGAAACTTGGTGAACTAGATCAGCTCCTAGGATGCACTAACCTCTGCTGGTTTAGAGAACCATCCAGCATATTCTTTTTGAAGGCATACTACAGTCAGAACTCTGACACTTTGAGAATGAAGTAAACTCTTGTTCAAGATCTGTGTACAAAGATGGAAGTTTAAATTCTGCAGGTTAAATCTCCTGGCACTACTGTACTGAGGTCTGAAGCTGCAGGCAAGAACACTGCCCAGAGCTTCTGCCAAATATGGAAATAAGTTATTACAAATAAAGACAACATTTAGACATATTGCTGGGACTGCATCAGGGTATGGCATCTTAATCTGAATTGTTGATGCAAATACAAAAGGAAAGAAGAAAGTTTCATAACTGTCTCATATACCCTTCAACATTGGTAATAATGCATTTCCTAAGGGTGTTTGTTTCATTCTTGTCCAATCTAATACATGACTGTATAACACTTATCAAAGTCTTAATGGCCATTTTTCACCTCCTGTCAGACTATCTGTATGAGGGAACATAAAGCTGCTTTTGCATTAATTTATTTGATTTTATAAGTGCTAAGTCATCCCCCAGAAGGTTTGACTGTTAATGTCAATGGAAATACGAAGAATGCCATGATGCACATAATTTCTCTGAATTTAGCTACTGAAGTATTTTAGTATATTTGGACTTTAATTCCTCTCCTTATCTTCGTTAGTCTTCATTTCATTTAAAAAGGGTTCAGAAAGGCATTTTCCAAAGGAAGAATTAAAAGTTAATTTAGAATCTAACCCTCTAGAAAATGCATCTTGACATAAAATGCGTGACTTTTCACACAGACTGACCAAGAAGCTGCAGTATTCTTGTCTGAACAAAATCTCAGCCAACAATATTAATGTTTTCTTTAAGTAACACATTAATGCTTGTTCTGTAGAAAAAAACTACTGATTCGTATGTTGCTTTCTAAATTTAAAAAAGGCATAAAAATGCCATTCAGATGTGTGAGTAAATTACTTGCCATTTTCCAACACTACTAGTCAGAGTACAGTGCATTAGAAACCTGTGGATGTTTCTGCCAACATCATGACAATTGCTGAAAGGCTTCCTTTCTTAAAGTGTATCTTCTCCCTGCACCTGATGGAGAGTTAAGTGTGGGTGGGAGGCAGAGACAGACAAAGGCTGTGGCTCTTTTCTACTTCATTTGCAAAGCATTTTACTTACTTTCTTTCATCTATGTATGAGCCTATGCAGAAAAATGCTGAAACAATGCTTGCATAAGAAAGTCTGAACAGCACAGAAAACAAAGAATTGTAAATACTTATGGCCATTTCACTGTTAATTTTACTGTATAACCTTGACTTTTTTTTACAGGTTCTATTTCCCATCAAATACATAAAGCATATCTGTTCCCCCTTAAAAAATTCTACCTTTTCTCCTTGTATGTAGCTACTGGCTAACCAAATACAGAATACAAAATATGTTGGGGAGTGAATCTCACTCATATTTATGTCTGAATAAAAGATTGAAGGCCATCTGATTTCTGCTGCACAGAGCAGTGTCCAAAGGGTGTCATCCTTTTCAAAGATCAGAAAGAAGTTGATTATGGTGTATTGTTCTGTAATGAATAGGCTAATTCTCCATCTTACCTTCCTCACTTGTGAGCAGGGGTTTCCCCTGCCCAAGCATCCCAAGCCACTCTTAATGTGGCCCTATTTCCATCTTCCTCCAGCTCAGCTCTCCACTGTCACTCCTGCTGCAACACAGACTTTTGTCTTCACAAATGTCCCCCATACCTGCAGTCTTTTCTATATAGTTGTAGAAATAATGAAATTATAAGCTCCAAAGATATTTGGATTAGCCATATTACCTTCAATTTAACACCTGATATTTTCATTTGCCTGCTGAACCATTCAGTCACCTGTTGTCACAGTTTGTAGGCTTGTAGTTTGCACATTGATATAATGGAAATATGTAACTGATGAGCAGTAGTGGCTAATTTAAAGTCAGAAGTTGTAATGATGATACTCTGCTTCACAAACACAACAAAGTGTTAATCATTCCCAAAAATTCAAGAGCAAACCCAAAATGTTTGAGCATTAGTGCAGTGTTAAAATGGTCAGTTGCTAAGTAGGAAAAGCCTGTTTGATATCAGTTATACATATTGTGATTATGGATTTTGCTAGTGCTAAAATAGTAATATTTTACCACAATGTATCAGGATACCGGGATTTTAGTATAATATTTTATAATTCATTTACCTCTCACTCTGAGATGAATGTACTGTGATGATGTTTTTTTTTTTTTTTTCTTTCTTGTTTTGGTTTGTTTGTGTGTTTTTTTTTCCTAAATAGCTGAATCAGAGGGTTTGGAAAAAATAATGCTGGAAATAAATATAGACAACTTCTGTCTGATTCCAAACAATATTTTTTATTTTTCTTTAGGTTTATTATTTTCTTTAATAATTCTCATTTAGGTTAAATTCTGCATACTCCCATCCACAATTTTGTCTTTGTTATGTACTAACAAAATCCCTTAATAGTCCTGTCCCACAGAAATAGCATTATATTATTCAGCAGCTTCTAGGCAAAGATGACAGGAGCATTCAGGATGCTTTGGGGGAAAAAATGAGTTATAATATGTTAAAACTTTTATACTTTGGTAATAGATCAGCTTAAAAAATAATAGTTACAAAGAGAAAATTTAATACCTGAAAGAAGTCAAAGCTCACATGCCATTTCTTGTGTCTCTCAACAAGAAATGCAGTCATAGCATGGCAGCTTGACTGTTTGTTTATCTGAATGCTCAGTGTCTTTTAACAATGATGGCATATTTTGTTTGTCTTTTACCAGATAATTGTGTAAGAAATCCCTGTCAATGTTTTGAAGGCATCGCACATTAGATTATATGCAAGTAAAATGGCTGCTGAGCATTTGTTATGCAAACAAGGTTGGTCAGGTTCTCTGTAATGTTGTCTTTTAAGCATGTTAGATTTCTCTCAGTGAGAATAAAACACAGAGGGTTTTATTCTCAGTGGCATTCCTAGTGAAAATTATCTCTAGTACACACAGCACTGGACTGCAGGGAAAATGCAATAATAGCTTTAAGTATTCTCTTCCATCATTTATCAAAAAGCCCTTTAACTCCAAAATACTTTCCTTTGCATTGGCACTTAAATGCTTCATTGTCCTAGCTAGAAAAAAATTTTGAAAAAGTAAAACAAATCTGTAAAGTTCTTTAAGTTCCAGGAAGTGCAGCAAACAGATTTCAGTGTCAACTTTCTACTTTCAAATTCATAATTTGAACTGTGTGATCTGTTTGAGGAGCTCTGCAATATGAAATTAATACTGTGTGATGCAATGAAAATGAACCAAAGGTGAACGCTGAGAATAAACAGCACACTTCAATTTCTCAAAATGACACATGTTTGGCGAAAGGAAATGCAAACGCTGTTCAAAACCAGCCCCAGTTTTAAGCTCCCCTTTTCAGCCACATTGCCAGCCTTGTTCTCCTCAGGAGTGGCTTCCTTCTTCCAACACATCATTTATCAGTTGCCTTCGTTTGCTATTCTTGACACTTGAGTTTGCACGTTCCGAGAGTTTGGTTTATTCCACTGGCTTACGTGGAGGACTAGCCAGCTGAGCAAATACCTAAACAGGGCCAGGCTTCACTCAGAGATTTTTTTTCTCCACATTTGTGATCAGTGATCACACTCTCTTGGAAGCCCCAGCCCAAAGGCTTCCAAGGGATTGACCCGTGTCTCTTGTAGGNCAAGGGATTGACCCGTTTCTCTTGTAGGAGATGCAGGACCTGAAGCAGGGCCTTCCTATTTTCCTTCTACTGGCTCACTGGGCTGTCTCAGACCCTTGCATCCTCGTCTGGGAAATCTGCATCTCTCATCAGCACTCAAGAAGCACAAAATATTTGTACCAAGCTGAACTACTGTGTCAGCAGGGCAGGGACAAGATGCTTAGCATAAGAGTCCAGGGACTTTTCGACAGTTGTGCCTCTGTGCTTCTTTATGGGCTTGCAGATGAGCTTTTATCACATAACCTG
>VZTN01029285.1:4131-17791 GCA_013400515.1 Erpornis zantholeuca | reverse complement strand
GATACCTAACCAAGAAATAGACAAAGAACTGCTATAGATAAAAGAAAAAAAATAAAATCTCATTAAATTGAACTCAAAACTTGCGGTGCAATAATTTGCTGACAGTTTAGCAAGAAAATACTACATGAATATTATCAATCTTAAATTCTTATGTTGGATACCTAAATATTCCTTCCATCAATGTTTTTATGACAAAGTGGATGCACTTCTAAACAATCAAATATCTAGCATCAAAATTGTATTAGGAATCTCACCTCTGTTTTATCAATATCTATAAGTATCTGAAGGGAGGGTGTTAGGAAGATGGAGCCAGGCTCTTCTCCATAGTGCTGAGCAATAGGACTAGTCCGGCAACCGGCAGAAACTGATGAATGAGGAAGTTCCACCTGAACATGAGGCAGAACTTCTTTACTGTGCAAGTGACAGAGTACTGGAAAAGACTGACCAGAGAGGTTGTGGAGTCTCCCTCACTGGAGATATTCAAGAATGCAATTCTGGACACAATCCTGTGTGATGTGCTTTAGGATGACCTTGTTCGGGGAGGGAGATAGGATGAGATAACCCATTGTGATCCCTTCCAACCTTAACTGTTCTACAATTCAGCTCAGTTCTTTTCCTGTTTACATTTCCTACTTACATATAACTGTGTGAACATAACCACGATGCTTTCAAGAAATAATACTCTTTTTAATGTTTTCTCATTTTTGTTCTCATTTGTCTAGTGACAGGTTTATAACAGGAATGATATATTCAGCCCGAGTTGCTTACTGTAGGCATGCTTTTCTTAAAGTACATTTTTTGTTCACACTTACTTTGTTTAGCAAGTAGGAGCTAAATGGGGGAAAAAATACATCTTTCTCAGTTCACTTTTTTTGTGTGCTTTTTGTGCTTTTCATTTCTCTGTTGGGAATTAAGGCAGATCCAGAAACCTGACTGTTCCTGCTGGCATGAGTTAGGATACACTACTGTTGTTGCTCCTGTCACTTATCTTGCTACAGACTGAATGGTGTTGTGCCTCAGAGCTCTCTGAAGGAAAACGATAAGACATGCTTTACTCCCTAAATACTTCCTTCCTCTTGTATTTGTTTATTGTAGATCTTTTTTCTTATTCGCCAAACAAAGATGTGCTATTCTATCCCTTTCTCATCTATGTTTTTTTCCAGGGTCCCTTTGTTAGATGAGTTTCTAAGTTTCGAGTCCGTTTTCCCTAATTCCATGAAAAAATTCAACTTCGCGATTTTCAGAATTGAGAGATGTTAAATTCTTGAGAAAGCTGATTTCGAGTGGATGTCTGAGGGGCATACATAAGGTCTCCCTGTGCTGAATGGGTACATAGGAATCATTTTTCAAAAACATACAAATTGTGTTTCTGTATGTGGTTGTGTATGTATTTTCACTTTCTGTTGGCAAACATTGAGAATGTGTCCTTTGCTCTGCCTTGTACAGGTAGGTTGTTTTCATTTGCACGTGTACATCTAAAGTGTATTGAATAGCACTTATAAAATATGTGATCAATATTTTTTCAACACTCAGATAAAAGAAGAATTGTGTGGAAGAGATTTGATGTGTATATTTTGCAGAATTACTTAAGGGTGTTTATATGTGTTAGTGTAGACATATACCTAAATGAGTAAGCAGTACTTTTTGCTTTTCAGCATTTTCATGAAACACTTGGAATTCAACCTGGAGAAGCACGTTTATTTCTAAATGGCCTTCATATCGACCTGGATTTTCATGACCCCTTTAGGTGAGGTGGTACATTTTGTTTGAAGGTCTCAGAATTACTAATAATACTGGAGAATAGTGCTCATGGTCCTAATCTCATCTTTTGCATTTTAGGGGCAAGGAAGTGTTGCAGTAGGAGGAATACTGATTTACAGTGCTTTGGCTTTGAGTATGGACACTGTATAAGTAGTTGAGAATAGCCTTTTCTCTTGGAATATGTTTTCTAATTTGCTTATAATTTTACAACTCATCATGTAAAATTAATTTGGAAATGGAATTAATCTAACGTGTGCTTGTAAAAACAAAGTCTTACCAGCTGTGCTCTGCTATGGAGTACTTCGGGGTTTTTTTCATTCTCAAATTTGAACTTTCAGATTGCAGCAGATGTTCCAGAGTCCTGTTGGGTCTTCTGGGAGGTTTTAGGGTGTGGCTGTGTGTTTCCTCTGTGCTGTTTTCTGAGTTCTGCCATGATACAGGCTTAGAGTTCATCTGTGTCTCCATCACTTGCTGCTTGCTTCTCTACTCACTTGCAAAGCTGCTTTTTAGGGTACCGCAGCTTGGATTTCTGCCTCAGGTGGGATAGTGCAGCAAGAAACCTTTCACACTTCTGTCCTGCCACTACTTACTAAAGGTGGATAAAATTGCTTCATATAGAATAGATCTGAAGGAATAAAAGAATTGTATAATCTGTTGTAATAATGTTTTTGAAATAAGTAGGAGGCATACACTTACAGTGTTACTAACTGATGTTGTTTTAAACATTAGGCTATGGAACATTATAAAGAGAAAAATATTTCTAAGGCTATTAACATGAAGATTATTTTTAGTCTAATCTAATAATTTAGATTATTATTAGAAATAATAAAAAATTATTTTTATGCCATGAAAAGAGTTCTGTGTAGGCATTATGTATTTTATCTTCTTGAAAAAGTATCTTAGAGACTCTTAAACTGGAAGGAAAAGTGATGCATGGCCTTCATGAACTTGGCATCAAAGGGGAGATCCTGAGTAAATTTATGAGGCTGCAAATACATCCTACAGATAATAATTATGCACTAGATATTCGTCACTCTTCAATAATAGTAAGTAATGAAACAGTTTTTATTTAGAAATTACATCTTGACAATTCTCTGTATCAGGCAGTTTATATTTTTTTGTACTGCAATTGAAATATATATGGCATAAGGCCATATATCAATTAGCAGTTTAAAATACTTTCAAGGGTAATATCCCTTAAATATTTTTATGAGTAATTTTCTCTAGTTTATACCTTATTAAAATTTTAAGATCTAGGGTGGTTAAAGGAAAAGAAGTATATATCTAAAGTAGTTGCACACTCCAAACAGAATTTGTCTTTTTCACCAATTAATGTAACTACATAATACTACATAATATCTTCATATTATGCAAGGCTTCTAAGTGTGCTTTATAAGTATGATAAGTGAATTGTGGGCCAGTTAAGTATTTTATTTCTAACTGTTCAATGACTGTGGTTTTTACCCTTCTTCAAAATGTTTACAAGTTTCATTACAAAGGTTATATGCTGGAGAAAAGGCACTAAAATATTTTTTTTTTCACCTGAAAGAGCCACATTTCACTCTTCTGTTTGCCAATACTTGCACAGAAAGGACTAGAAGAACAAATAGGCCATATATTAATTGGCTGTTTTGATCTATTCAAAGTTGAAGATAACCATCTTGTAATCCAAGTATAGTATTTATGCTGTGTTAACACACATCTGTGTGATACATTGTTATGTTTTCATTGTGAAAGTAATTTCCACACTTGAAAAAAAAGTTTTATTCCCATCCTTATACACAGTTCAAATGGTCCTTTTTCCTTTCCCATCCATTATTAGTTTTATTGTGTACTGCAGATAAAACCAGTTGAATTGAAAAGAAAAAGATAAAATTTAGAAGCTGTTTTATTTTATTATTTAACCAAAAAAAGGGAGAGATTTTATAATATTATTATGCCCACATATTTTTCTCAATGTTCAATGCGTGTTTTCTAAATGGCTGCCTTTTTGTTTCAGTGGATTAATAATATAGAACAAGATCACAGCTATAGCACATGGTCTACAAGCTATCAGGAACTGCTAAAACCCACATTTCCTGGATTTTTACAGGAGATTAGACGCAATTTGTATAATTTGGTAAGTTTGGAGAACTTCATTTGTTTTCATTAATATGTAGGCAGACAGTTTATTTAAAAATACTCATGCTGAATTTATTGTTAAGATAAGTTTTCTATGTGGATCTGCTAACAGTAGTGAACATTGCTTTATCTAGTGAGTCATATGTGGTTATTAGTTTGATTTGCAGATGGATTTGGGCACAGTTTTGTCGAGTTTTTATGTTCCTTTCCATGCTACGTGTAGAAAATTCACTACTACCAAAGAATGAGGGAGGGTAAATGATAGCTGTCCATGGTTTAGAGATGGTGAACTGAGGTACAAATATATTTAAGTTGTAAAGCATACTAATTATGAATGTCTTGTAGCTTAATTTTTCCTCTGTAAATAGGAGTCTGCATCAATTAGTAAACTAAGGAAGCAGCTATTGCTGATGTAGCTTAAAATTACAAACTGTGATCTTATGAACATAAAATGGTTTGGATTGTAAAGGACCATTAAAGATTATCTAGTCCAGCCCTCCTGCAATGACCAGGGACCAAAACTTCGTCCATCCTGTCCTTTAACAGTTTAAATGGTGGTCCACCTACAGCTTCTCTGAACCATTAGTGAATAATGTTACTGCATCTAATGGTACTTCACCTATGGGAAGTGAGGGTAAGGGGCTGGAAAAGAAGCCTACACCCTGACACTTCTCCTGTGACACTTTCGGTGTCTCACCACCCTCGTTTCTTCGCATTCAGTCTTAATCTGCCCTCTTTTAGTTTAAAACTGCTACCTCTTGTTCTGTCACTACAGTGTCTCTATGACTGGTAAAAATCCTCTCTCCTTCTTGTAAGTCTCCCTATATTCATAGGAGAGGTGCTCCAGCCCTCTGTTTTTGTGGCCCTCCTTTGGACTCACTCGAGGTCCATGTCTTTCCTGTGTTGAGAACCCCAGAGCTGGATACAGCACTCCAGATGGGGTCTCACCATGGCACAGGGAGAGAATCCCATCCCTCACCCTGCTAGCCACGCTGCTTTGGATGCAGCCCAGGATATGTTTGGTTTCTGGGCTGTGAGTGCACATTGCCAGCTCATGTTCAGTCTCTCGTCCACTAGCACCCCCCAGGTCCTTCTCAGCATGGCTGCTCTTCATCTCTTCATCCCTCAGCCTATATTGATAAACTGGGAGTTGCCCCAGCCGGGATTGCAGCATTCTGCACTTGGCCGTGTTGAAACTTGTGAGGTTCCCATGGACCCACTTCTTGAGCCTGTCCAGACTCCCTCTTGATGGCTTCCCATCCTTCAGGTGTGTCAGCTGCACCACACAGTTTGGTGTTCTCTGCAAAGCTGCTGAGGGTGCACTTGAACCCTTTGTCTTTGATGTTGCTTGAAGCGATGCAAAGTTTGTGTATAAAAAGACAATGAAAATACAAGCAATAGGTAATAAAATATTGTATGTTTATAATGAAGCATAAGATGTGTAATATGAAGTAGACTGCATTATGTCGAAGTTAAATATAAGAGTTATATTATAGAATCTGCAACACACTGTTTAACTATAATCTGAAGGGGGGTGTTCAAAATTTTAAAAGTTATTCTGCCTCATTTCAGCTACTCTAGCAAATATGATGAATTGTAAGAGGAGTTTGCAGTGCTGATTTGAATAAATGAGGTAGAGATGTCACAGTTAAATCTACATAAGGATAATTCACCTATGCAAGCACATTCCAGTTCTAAATTCTATACATGCCTGAAAGATCTGATTTTATGCTCCAAGCTACACTAAGTGAAAGAGTGACTACAAAGATGTGTGAGACAGGAAGGAAGAATTCTTTCCCAAAGCTCCATTTTTACTTAAAGTTTTTAGCCAAAATATTCTGTTTATTTATTTTTGTTTGGTTTTCACAACAGAAGAGAGTTTGTTAGAAAAAGTAACAGAAAAACCAGCATTCTATCTTTCTAAAATAAATACGGAGTTCATTATTAAAAACAAAGTAATGGCACAGAGCCTTTCAAAGGAGAAAAGTGGGATCATTTGGTCTGAAGTTCAGTAAATGGTTAAATCCTATTTTCATCATTTGGTCCAAATTCATTAATTCAGATGTTGTTTTCATTTATACTCTTAATGTTTTCTTAGAACGAATGCTCTAAAAAACTGAAAACAGCTGGGGCGTAGAGCTCCTTTGGAAATTAACCTTCTTGTCTTAGATTTTATGTCTGAAGAAAAAAAACAGGCATAAAGAATAAATATTGGATGCCTGATATGTTTTCTCTTCTTAGGTACTTTTTGTTGATCCTGTCCAAGAAGATACTGGTGCTTATATGAAGCTGGCAGAATTATTCTATCATCATGATGTACCACTTAGGTAAGGAAAACTATAAGTCTTGGGGAAAAATCTTTAAATGAGGATGCTTTCCTTTTTCTTTCTTCATCTTCTATTCTACTAGACAAGGATGTGAATTCAAATTAAGTCCAATGCAACAACATTCTAATAAGGCACATTGTCTAAGGCACCTATATATGTCAAGTTTAACTTGGATATTAAGTATTCTTAAGCAAATAAATTCTGAGGGATAGCATACCTGAATGTCTGTAAAATGAACTGCAAAAGTCTGATGAAAATTTATCTTCTCAAATAGTCCCACTGGATGCCCTTGAGAAGTTGCATTCTAACCAAAATATTCTGTAAGTAAAACTTGCTTTCAAGGAATTTTTAAAATGCAGTTCTTTCAATTGTGGTTGCTTTTTCTAGTGTTGTTTTGATATACCCGCTTAAAGACCAAAGTGAGATTATCCTCATCAAGTTTTGAATTTCTAAAAGTGAGTTGCCCGAGTCTGAACTGGTCATCATTTGAGATAGAGACACTTTTGAGGACCAGTCTGGTTGATCTGAGATACCTAGTTGTAAGAAAAAATGAATTGCTCTCAGAAATGCCTATTTCCACAATTTATAAAAGAAGGATATCTAAAGTTCAGCAAGATTAATTGCATGTTAAATATTTAAAATCTTCCTGTGAAATGGTTTTTTGTGTCCTCAATAAAGTACAGCTGTTTCATTTTCCTTTAAAATTTTACTAGTTCTGATTTTTTTTCCTAATTTTTTATTACTCAATTACAAAAACGTAAAGGAAGACAGATTGCAGTGTTCTCTGTGTTTTCACAGAAAGGTTTGGGTTGGAAGGGACCATAAAGATAGTATGGCCTAGTCTCAGTCCAGGCTTTTTACATGAAAACAGTATCACAGCACCACCTCCAATAGGCCTTTTTACCTCTCAAACCTCATATTTCTTTGGGTTTTCCTTCAATTAATGGAAGTTTAGGGATTAGTACTAGGTGTGTTTAAAATTGGTGTGAATTGAAAATGAATGGCAATGTCAGGGTAGTGGAAGCCCCAGAAGGTTAAAAAGGCAAGAGAAGGGCTAGTAGGAAAGGCACACATTGATGATGGGACATCAGTACCCCAGCATGCCTTCATGCATCTAACTCAAGATGTCTCTTTCAGGAAAAAGAAAAGACAGACAGTGCCCAGAATAAAACAGAGGCTCAAGCCATTAAGAGATGATGGTAGGAATGTAAAAAATCAAAACCTTCATACAGGTAGGGAGAGAAAGTACTGTGATTAAACCCTACTGACTCACAGAAATCTTAATTATTGTCAGCTTTAAAAGTTATATGTAAAGTCCGTACATAGTTGGTAACCTAAGCATGCTGTAGAGCTGATGAAGGATGCATGGCTGGTATCCTGTGTCACCACACACAGTCATGGAGACACCACCCAGGTACAGGGTTTTCATCTCTATATGCTGAGCAGATCACTTGAATGCAAACATTTTCTTCTTCTGTGCTTGTGTTAGAGTATGTGTGAAGCAGACATTGTGTTAAAATGTGTGATCTCTTTTTATTTTTTTATAGAATTGGAATTGTTTTCATTTTAAGCACCAAAGAAGAAATTGATGGAAATGAAGATGCTGGAGTAGCTCTTTGGAGAACTTTTAATTACATTGCAGAGGAATCTGACACCTCTCAGGCCTTTATGTCGATAATTAATGTTAGTTCTTTCACAAGAAATCAGCTATTTACTTCTGGTTTATAATTTATTAATTTTTTATACAGTTAGGATCTTGCTACCTTGTAATAATGTGAGACATATGCATTTATTTTAGGCAGAAGTGAAGTACTAAAACATATATAGCATTAATGTTCTATAGAATTATTTGCAGAAATACTTTCCTCTTGCAGAAACCAATTTACTCCTGTAATTTTGCCTACTGACAGTCTTTCTTCAATAATATAAAGAAGGAGATGCATGCCTTGCAGCTTTTACTATTTTCTTACGAAAAATTATCCTGTATTATTTGTGTTAATGTAATGGGCCTGTCTTTGTGTTCTATGTGTTTTGGAGTACAGGGATTTTAATGTCACTTTGGCAGTCCTATAAGCTTTGAAAAACCCTTTCTTTTCACCCAGTGTAGGAAGTGAAGCAGTAAGATAATTTCTTTTTTTTTGGTCATGCTTGAGCTGTCCTTGGGTGCAGAAAACACAGAAATATTCTAGGCTTGCAACTTAATGAGACAGGTTGTCTTTGTGAGAGAATGCAGGTTCTCATAAGACAGGAGTTTCAGAGATGAGAGATGAATGGAGGAGAAATTAAGTGAGCCATCTATGTAAAGGCTCTGTGGGCAAATGTTATATCAGAGAATATGATATTTATACATAACAGTTTTTCTTCCATTTGTATTCTGGTTTTATGTTTAGTTCCTAGACAATGGTGTCATGGACAAACTTAGAGAGCTTAAGATGGAAGGAATTAGAGTAACTAGGAATACCTTGGAAGAGAAATCCACATGTATTCGGGAGCTGCCATGTATGGGTAACAATTATCCATGACTAGATCAAAAAACATAATTTACAGCATGCTTTTTAAAATGTTATACTTTTTTTCATAATATAAAAAAGAGGAGATGATAAATATAATTGAAAGATAACAAAAACAGAAGCAATAAAATAAAGATTTGAGGTATTCAGAGCTATAGAGGAAAAATATTGTTCCTCATTTGAAGAGAAATGGATTGAATCATTTTCACGTCAAATTTTTATTGTATGTATGATGAAAGTAATAAAATATTTTTCTATTAAATAAATTAAAGTTGGTAAGGAAAAATCACTGTAGAAAAAGTATCACTGACTAGCTTAGTCTTGAATTAATACAGATTCAAGTAATCACCCATGTTAGTTAGTTTATAGAGAGAATTTAGATTGCTTCTCTAATTAGTGGAGAGAAATAACCTTTCACATTCAGCTCATATAGGTGTATTTCCTTTGCCACTTCAGATTTAGACTAAAGGTATAATAATAGATCAATCAGAGCAATGCTTTGATAAATTGTGCATATGTGCAATGGTGATAATTACTAAAGCAGTATAAAACTGCAATATAGCAATAAAAGCAATATAAAATTATACCAATATAAAATTTGCTAGAGCACTATAAAAAGATTATACTTATTGTTTATTTACTTATATTAATTTTATCAAGTTATATCTGACAACTTACTACATTTTTAAATTTCTTTCTGTTATAATTTTTACAGATGTACCATGAAGTGAAAGATGGAAATGTTCTGACAGTTGATGATGTGAAAGTTGTTCTTAGAAGTGAGTACCCCCATGCTGATGTTCAGAGCATCCTGGATGTTCATTCTGAATACGATGAAGGGAGGCAGGTATGTTGAGAGCTATGTTGAGTAAGAAATACTGCACTGTAAAACTCAGTGCATTTACTAAGCTGAAGGATTGCTAAGTGTTAAAGCAAGTAAATACAGCATCTTTGAGTAAAATTTTTCTTCATCCACCATTCAGTCATTAATGGAAATGTAAAGGCTTCTGCATTGCTGCTCTCACTATGAAGATTTCCTCTTGCCTGCTGCTTTCAGGAGCCACAAGTATTTTTCTAGCAGGCTTGTCAAGGGGTCTCCCTCATGCTGTAGAAATTGTTTACCTATGTCTCTGGATAAGGAGCTGTAGCCTGTTTTCTAGGTAGATCATTGTTTTCTTTAGCACTTTCTGCTTATAATTTCCTTTGGGAAAGACAGCTATGGATTTTAATTTAAAGGCTGTAGAGATGACATTTTTATCTCTGATTGAGTAGACAGTTTTCTGCTAAAACATATATAAAAAACATCTTTTTCGTATATGTCTTCAGCCATGCTATCTATGCAGTCTTGTGTTTCTGACTCCCTTTTATTTATTTCCTTTTAGGATTTGTTGTAAAATGTGCATTATGTTTCCTTAAAAGATGCTTTGAGGCAGCCAGAAAAAAAAGTGCTGTGTGCCTTATGCTGTTTGTTCCTCACTGGAATAAAGCCAGGAGGCTTCATATAGAAGGGCAGTTTGAATGTGCCCTGGAAACAGCTGGATGCAGTTAGGAGAAGAAAGGCTCCCATAGAGAATATTAAAGGAAGAAAACTAGTCAGCCACCAGGAGGAAATCCTCTGTACAAGCAGGGACAGTGGACTGTGATGAAGACCAGGGAGGAGACAGCAGGATGACAGAAAGATGGAAGCATAGATACTGACATAAAGTTTGTAGCCATCCAGAAAATGACACCGAAAGAAAACATGAAAGGATGCAGAATAAGAAAGGGGAGTTACTTACAGTACATCTTTATTTCTGGTTGTCTCACAGGTTTTTTCATTTTGAGGAAAAATTAGCCCCTTCTGCTTTCTTGTCAAGTAAAACTTGACTTACAAACATAAAACCCTTATGAGGTTTTTTTTTAGGGTGCTTTCTTTGGTAAGAGCAGCTTTGACTGTCTCAGGCTTCTTTTCCAATGTTACTTGCTTCATTTTTATTTTTATTTGCTAGGAATGTTAAGCAGAATATAAGAATATTTCTCAGCAAGATGATAAAGCAAAAGTTTACAACAACATATATGGATCTATAATTTCTTTTGTCATTTTGTTTGACAAATGAGTCCCATCTGTCCTGGTTGGTTTCCGAACACTTTCTGTTTTATCTCTGCTACTCATGACAAGATGTGACAGTGAAGAGTGCTTGGAGATTAGAGTTCATCCTCTCTTGATATTAGTTTCATTTTTTTGCTACAGTCAGCCACAGTCTCTTTAATCCTGTGATATTTCTGATTTGATCAGGCAGGAGCAACCTTTTATAACAAGAGTGGCCTGGGCCTGCTGCCTCAGGCGCTGTTTAATGGCGTGCCCTATACCAGGGAGGAGATGGATGCAGCAGAGCTGGAGACGCTTATCCTTCAGAGGATTTTTGATGCCACTGGCTTCTTCCAGCGGGCAGTGTTCATGGTATGGTTAACATTTCTGAACGAGTGCAGGATGAAATATTTGACAGTGGATTGTTTCAGTCATGTTTATATATTAAGTTTTTTATGATGAGGTGGCTTGAAATTAGTAATATCACACCTGCAATTACATTGTTACGATAATTTCTGGTCATGGTTTTGAAACAGTGTATTTAAATTATTCAAGGCTAAAGGATCAGCTTATGCATATAGTCATTATATGGAATTTTTCAACCAGAAATTGAGAACATACTGCAGTTGTTAATTGAAAAATGTGTATCTGATACTTTGAAATACTATCTGTGTGACATTTATATGGTTTTGACCTGACATTGTCCATAACTTGCTGTGTATAGAAACTTTAAGCTCAGTTGAAAGATTGTACAAATACCTCGTCTTTGTTTGTCTTGAAAGTATGTCTTAAAAATACAGATTTTACACTTTTCTCTTACTCCAGGGTTTGTTAGATGATCATGTAAATGCAGTGGATTTTCTTATGGATCAGAACAATGTAGTTTCCCGTATAAACCCCATTATTCTTGGAGCTGAAAGAAGATACATGCATTTCAGATCCACCTCTGGTAACTCCTTTTCTTGGATATTGTTATGATTTGCAGGTTGTTTTTTGCTTTTGTTTTTAAGTCTAATACTTTGCATTTTACATTGCACAGTTCCGTTTCATGTGGAAGACTTCTCTACTTTCTCCTTTTTGGACTCACAAGATAAAAGTGCTGTAATTTCGGATAACATGAAGTATTTAACAAAAAAAGGTAGTTAATTTTCTGTGTAGGTTATCTGTCTGTCTATATATGGCTATTACAAATTGTTGAAATTTACCAGTAAAATATCCCAAGTAAGTCAATATCCCAAGGATTCCATGTAAATTAAACATTTCTCAATATCCCAGCATCTTCTTTTGGGAAATAGAGCATATCTGAATATTATAAACACAAATTATAATTAACAGGGTAGTTATTTTAGTTTTTGTAGCTTTGAAATGGAATGGACATTGTGGCTAGTTGTTTTTGTTTTACAGACATGAAGTTGAAAGGCTTTACAAGACTTTTGCAGCTTTGAAGATAGACTCAGCTTCCATACTAATATGGTTTTACTTGATGATATTGGAGTGTGTTCGGTTTACAAGTGACTCTTACTTGCAGCATTATCAAGTGCAGAATGAATAGAGTTTGTATGTCTATACCAAAATTAGGTATTTCTAGATTTAAGGAATAATTTATCATGTTTCTAATATATTAACTTTAAGTATCTCCTTATTTTTCCTCTACTTAGATGGTTTAATTTTGCTATATGAGCCTTTGGCTTTCTGTAGAAAATAAATAGAATTTATATCCTGATGAATTATAACTCATTTTTACATTTTGTCTTTATTAGAACTCAGGTTTTTTTGTACATTTCAAATCCCATTTGATGTAAAATATTGCATATGCAAGTACATTTCCTTGATTGGGCAGAAATTACAACAGTAGGGGCAAATTCTGCATGGAATTTTACAATAGTCTGTGCCTTATTAAATTCTAGAAGTAGACAGTTAACAGCTGCTCATTTACATCATTCCATCAAGGGACACAATAACACTGTTAACTAAGTGCTTTCTTTCAGTGATTTCTATGTGGTATTTACAGACTTCTATTTAATTCGTTATCAGAAAGAAATGCTAAACACTTAAATTTCTTTAATATAAAGTTGTTTGAATCTTATTTGGTTCTGTGTCTACAACCACTTAGCATTTCAACAGAACCTTGGAAAATTTCTGTCTATATGCATTATGTTTTAGGAGATGTATGGTAGACCTGAGTAAGCTGACATTATTCTACAGATAATTTTGCAGAATTTTTCACCTACCACTGCTGTTCTATGACACGTGAAGAACAGGAGAGAGTGCTGCCAGGGAAAGTGGCTGGCCTAATTTATGCATTCTTCTAACTATTTAATTCTTTTTTTTCCTTGCTGTATGCTCAGCCTCCATCAAATGTTCACAAGTAACCTCTGGTAAAGCAGGTTTTGTTAATTGGAACTAGTTATTTAGGGCTGTCTTGTTTAAGTGCTGCAACAATGGATCAGCTCTTTTAGTGACTCCCTCCTATTAACATGATAAATTACCTTCTAAGAATCCTATTTCAATCCAGAGGGTAAAGGAGTCTGATGTGGCAAAGACTATTCTTACCGTGGAAGTCAGCAGTCAAATACACACATAAGTTTTGAAATTACAAACAGAATTAATTTGTTTTTCATTAGTTATGAGAAGATTCTCCAGAATGTAAAACAGGATTATCTTTAAATTTCAGATGAAGATGCATTATATGCTGTTACTATCTGGATTATTGCTGATTTTGATAAGCCAGCTGGTAGAAGACTGCTTTCTAATGCCTTGAAAAGCCTGGTGAGTTTCTAGCAGGTTTTATTAAAGTAGTTATTGTGAATATGCTCTTAGCAACTCTCTCTGCACATTCAAAAGTCATACTCTTAAATAAAAGTGTAACAACT
>VZTN01029281.1:153905-168731 GCA_013400515.1 Erpornis zantholeuca | reverse complement strand
AAAAAAAAAAAACCCCAGACAGAGTAACCAGCATGTACAATGAAAAATGCTTCCATTTTAAAGTCTTTTCAAGAGAAAAACCTGAGCTCTCCTAAAAGAATTACTTCTTTAATCTATCCATCACAGAGACTTAAAATAAAATTTACCATGTGATTGTGTGCGTCCCAGAAACAGTTCTATTATTCTCAGATTTCAGGGATGGAGTAACCAAGATGTGCACTGCTTCCAACCTCCTATATAACAGTCTACACAAATTAGTTCCTTCGTATTCAGATTCCAGGTTTTATAGAAGCATTTTTTGGTACTTCCAACTACTAAACACCACTTATTTTAAGAGCCTTCCTCTCATCTGCACTTGCACTTCCACATTTGTATTCATTAAGTTCCTTTTTTTTTCCCTGTTAAATCAAACAAGCAGACATTTTTTACCTCTTCGGTAAAATATTTTCTGATTTTTGAATAAGTTTCCCTCATTTTCTTTAAACCCTCCACACAAAGACATCCTATTTTTCAATGTAAGACACCAAACTGATTGTTCCAGCAAGCCCAACAAAATATACAGAACAAAATTTCTGCTCAGAGTACTGCAGAGACACAGTCACCTCATTCCCTGTATGACACAGGGATTGGTTACCCACTACTTCACTGAGTCACTGTTTTTCTAATGCAGTTTAAGTGACCTAAATCTTTGCTTCCTATTCGTGCAATGTTTCATTTAGCTTATTAAAATGAACCCTGCACAAGTGAGTTCATCTTATTATGCAGCACAGATCACTCTGAAATTGAATCCCTCTGATTATGTATACACCAACAACCTTTTTGTTTGTGTAGAATCTCAAAGTTTAACAACTGGTTTTTGAAAAGAAGTGAGGCTAGGCATGACCACAGTGCTTTTCACCTCTGTCTATTAAACAGTCAAACTCTGACACACACTATTTAAGAAAGTAGGGGACATCACATGTAAAACACAAATACCTTTAGAGAGAGGAGTTTTTCTTCCTGTGAATAGAGTTGAGAGGCTGAAATACCATTCGCTATAAGAAATCTAATGGTAATCTGAAGTCATGTTACAGAATCTGAAAATAATTCAGCTGCCAAAAAATTGCTGCCATCATTAGATACATAGAAAACAAGATCTCTCTCCTTTGTTTAGCCACA
The DNA here is from genome assembly GCA_013400515.1 of Erpornis zantholeuca. Classification (NCBI taxonomy): domain Eukaryota; kingdom Metazoa; phylum Chordata; class Aves; order Passeriformes; family Timaliidae; genus Erpornis; species Erpornis zantholeuca. Next base: position 167,573 of record VZTN01029281.1, on the reverse strand, counting down.
TGGGACAGTGGATTATCAAAGTTCAAAACAAAAAAAGAAGATCAGCAGCATTCCCTGAGCTCACAGAATAAGATTGTCAGCTCATGCAATTTACATTACCTTGGGCTCTCACTGAGACTTTCAGTTCTTAATTTCTACAATTTTAAACACTTTTGAGGATGCTTTGTGAATGCAGAAGTTGGATCTGATGAAGCCATTACTACGATGCAGCCAGTCCACATGCACATCTCATGCAATGCAAATCTCATGCTCAGGAAGAATGTAAGGTACCACCACCCCCCCCAAATATTCTTCCTGCCATTTTCATGCCAGAATTCCTGCATATTTGGTAACACTCATTGGACTCCACTTCCATAAACTTGTCCTGCATTCCCTTGAAAACACACAGGCTTTTAACCATCAACACAGACTTTGGCATGAAGCTTCAAGTTTACATACTCACTGCATGGAGGGCATGTTAATTTTTTTTTTATACTGGCTACAGCTACTTTCATTTGCCACAGCCAGTGACAAACAATAAACAAAGATAATATGTATTAAGCATTAAAAAACCTTACCAGTACCATTTTTCACACTGCAACTGATGGAGAGAATGTATACATTGTGGAGGCAAAAATTCTTTAAGAAAAAATATCTTTAAAACTTGATCATTACATTTTCTAAGAGCATTCTCCCATCAAGGTGTGTGAATACTCCAATTAATTCCAGCTTTTCCTCCGAAAACTACAACTTTATTATAAGGGATTTCCACCATAAAATTAAAATCTTTTAGGTATCCATACGTAACTGTGCCCAAGCAGTGACATCAGCAATTTCATATCTTGAACTAATACTTCATTTCAGTATAGCCTAAGGGGTGGAAATAACAGCATACCTGAAGCCTCTGTCATGAACCAAAAAGATTAGAAAGAAAAATCCAAAGATGCACGAGTTGCTGAAATGGTGCTTTAAATACACTTTAAATATTTAAAATATTTTACTAAATTATTCATTGAATATTTTAAAATACAGGGATTAGCTCTCAAATTTGATATCTGTATATTATTTTCTTGATCTCCATCACTTGCCTGGTCTATGCTTTCTAGGGAAGAGTCCTGAAACCCCATTAACAGCCTGAATTACTTTTGGATTTAGGGAGAGCTTAACCCAGCTCTTCAGTAATGATAGTATTTTCTCAAAAGCCACAGTGGTTGTTACTAGCTTTAAAAACATGTTGTTTATTACACTCAGTACATGGACTAAATGTGATTTAGATGAATGAAGAACTTCAGCATGAACAACATTGTTGTACATTGTGCAACTTCCTCAGCTCTCCCAAAGACATCAGTCTGTTCCTCCTCACAATCACAGGTATTCATATTCCTTTCAACTACACTAACTCATGAACACCAGAAAGCAGGCCAGGAGCTAGAGGAAAGCCACTGTCCTGCTAGACGTATAGGCTATCCCCCTCCTTTGCTTTCAAATCCAGGCAGATCTCCCCAAAAGACAGCAACAGTGAAGTGTCAGATGAGGACGAAGGATGAGCCTGATCCAGAGAGCACCCAAAGGGTCATTTACGTGGTGGGGATCTGGAGATGCACACAGCTAACAAGGACATGCAGAGTGAAACCATTCCACGAATGCCAAGGATGAAGGATCAGGAAAGCACGCTGTTCCTCTTGCTAGAACAGACCTAGAAGATCTCTTCCTTGTGATAACTCCACTGCAAGCTGTTTTGAAGAGCTACACAATAAAAAGAAGATCCCAAATGCAAAGCTGCTACGTTAAACAACTGAAGCATAGGATAGGAGGATCTGCATTGTTCTGGTAAAACAGAAGACCCACATGCTGCTCCATTTGAACAGTCCAAAACAGAGACAGAAGGTAAAAGCAGCCTAGGAGGAGGCTCTCACACAGGGAGGCTCTCACAATGCATCCTTATGGTGAATGAAGGGTAAGCAACTAGGACAGATGGTAGAAACTTTTAAAGCCTACCAGTGGCCTTTTTTCTTTTGTAATCAGATGTAGTTGTAGAGATTAGCACAACACAGTAAACAGTTTGAGGATTACACTGACATTCATCTCTACATGTATCTACTCCTAGGCAAATAAATACAAAATATACTCTGTTTCCTCTCCAGCCAGGTTATGATTCTGGTTTCCATCAAACCTGACCTCTTCAGCAAATGCAACTCCACAGGCAATCCCTCAGGACATTAAAGGGACAAAGCGAGGCATGCAAACACTCCATTGTAGTGTTGAGGAATACACCCAGTGCAGGCAGCTCGGCTTGCAAGCTGCAGATTGAAATGCTTATTGAGCTCTGGGTGGAAACCTGGACAAGAGGCCAGGAACTGCCAACCCTTGGGATAAAAAAGAGCTTGAAGATGAGTGACAGCAGCCAGGTGGATGGAGACTGAGAGGGTGGCAGGAGTCAAAGATTCAGGAAGAAAAGCAAAAAGATCTCCTGAAATAATTTTACCTCTACATATGCCAGTGACTAGTGTCTTTCCCTTAATACCAGGAATGTATGCAGAATATTACTCTGTTCACTTATATTGACTTCACTAGTGGCATACTTTGAGAAAGGATTGTAGGACAGGGAATAAAGAGAATCACATTTTGTTCATAATAGCTTTTGACTTGGGAATCCAGAAGACATCCACACAGCATATTCTGGTTAATTTACTTTGATATGTGAAGATTAACTCCAGGGAAATAAAAATAATACATTCAAGGATTCTTTCTACCACCCCTGTAATTGTTTCTATTGTCAAAGATTCATTAAATCCCTCTGGTAAACCCCTAAGTATTACAAGCTGCTGTATTCAAGATAATAAAGTAGCCCATGAAATAACTTTCCTCAATAACCATCATTCATAACAGATAAATTACAAAAGGTCTTTCAAACACACAAATACAGTAACCAAGGCTCAACTGAAGTACAACCAGCACTGACTGAAGCGCAACTAATGTGAGCAAAGGCAAAACTATCACAGTGCCAAAGGAAGAATCCCAGCTTAAAAAAGGATGGCTGACCCTTGAATCACTTTGCTGTACCCTGCAAACCAGTTTATCTCAGCTGAAATTGTCATTCCAATAAACAGGTGCATTTTTTGCACACAAGCTCAGCAAATGTTTTTCACTGGAACACAGCAACACCTGCCTGACAGAGCAAACCAAGCTCATTTTATATCCAAACATGACTTGAATAATCACAGTACTACCCTGCTCAAACTGTTTTCCAAAATAAACAAACACATGGGGAGGGTTTTGATGTTTGTTACTGTGCCAAACACACAGTATCATTATTTTTCATAGTCACTCTCTTCAACATTTTTCCTCTATGTTCTTCACCATAATTTGTGCTCAGGTATAGAGCAGAAAAGTAATATGCTTTCCAAATCTTAGCATAAAGACTGAAGTACTGAAAAATAACATTCAATTAAGTTTCTCTTGACACAAAGACTCCCTTGTTTTATTTCTAAGCTCATTTTCTACTAGAGCAACAAACCACTTAAAATGCTTCAGTAAGAATGTGCTCTATTTGAATAAAAATATTTGGATTTTGCATTCACTGCTATTTGCTAAGTGTTTTGCTATTGCACAGAAAAACAGATGCCTCTGGAGTTTTCTCCTACTTCTCTGTTTTTAACACACCTTCTTAAACCAGAGGTACCAGAGAGAAGCTGAATGGCAAGAGAGCATAAATTACTAGTTTCAGCTGAGCATCCACAACTGGGATCTTTCCTTCAGTTACTACACTATGGCCAGCCAGCCCAATACACACTTCACTAAATAGGGACACCTTCTGTTCTTCCAAGCACTCAGGTTAGTTGAAAGCAATACCAATTCACAGCAGGGTTTGTTTGGGCTTTCCATTCCCCTCTGACACCGTGGAACAAAAAGAAGCCTGGCCTTCTTTGCTTCTGCTGATAGAAGTGCCGAGTGTCAATTGGAACAGACCAATTTAAAAAATCACAATACCAGCCATCTTCCCAGTCAAAAGCTGAGTTAAATAAAAGGTTCATGCCTGCTACGTGCTTCCTTGAGGACTTCAGGTGGGTAAGTAACAAAAACAAAAGAGAAGCAAATCTTCAGGTGTTGTAAATGGATACAGCATAAGGGCTTAAACAAATCAATTCTCATCAGACAGGCGTCAGTCCAACACCCTAAAGGAGTGCTCCACCCCACACTTTTAAAAAAGGTGATATAAAAATAACCCAGGGGGAGGGAGGAGGAGACCATTAAAAAAAGAAAACCCCAAGCCCCAAACAAATAACATCTTCAGAAAAGCACTCAAGGTTTTTTTCCTCATATATCATTATGAATGCCAGATCTAACAAGGCCTACAGATTTGCATGTCGTGGTTGGTTCATTTCAATGTCTAAGAAGCTCCCAGCAGCCAGGACACATGCAAGACTCCTCTCCTAGGTGGACTCTTTGATACTGATCATAAAATGAGGTCACAGTGCAGCCTTTCTCTAAGCCAGAAAATTTACATGAGTGTCTCTCTCCTCCAATTTCTCAAAACTTAATAAAACTTTCATTAATTTTTAAGACTTCCATTCTTTCATCAAATATTGCTGAAAGCAACCAAGAAATTCAAAAACATCTGATGCATCTTGTACAGCAGGGTCCTTGGATGGTAGAATAAGCAAGTATTGTTTCCATAGAAAAACAGGATAGGTTGTTTTCACTGTAATATGTTTTCATTTTTTGTCCAAGCACCATAATTTACCAAATGTTCGCAAGTTTCATTTTTAACTTCTAGGAGAGAAAAGCAGATTCAAGAGGAACGGAGGAGAACCAACGACATCCCAAGGGAGGGGTGCTAGAGGCACTGGAAATCAAAAGCTATTGCATTTTCTGCCTATTCCATCCTTCTTTCACGCACCCACGGCTCAGCCTCACAAATACACACAGGAGCTACAAGCAATATGTGTGTTGGGCTCCACTGAAGGAAGCAGTGCTATAACACTAGCTGAGGATCTAGACCCACAAATGGGCATTTGAGAACAGCTTTAAATACCTTTCTTATTTATTACTAAAAAAATCTTCTATAAATTCCATACAGTTACTAGTTTTATTATTTAAATTAGAAAGAAACAGTGGTTTCTAAAATCCTATTAACAAAAAACTAGGCATCAAAAGGAGTTCAAACTCCCTTTTTTTTTTTCAACTGAAGGGGGTGGGCATCTTCATCCTTTCAAATCCTTCAATTGAAACAGTTGTCCAGTTTTTCACAGTTCCTCACCTACAGCTCTCATGCCTCTCTCAAGCTGTTCTGTGTCATGTCAAGTCTTGTTTTGTTTTAACTATACAAACTCTTCGTGACAAGGATTTAGTCTATATTTAGAAAATGCTGCAGAAGATACAGTGCTGTGTAAGTGTTTTATGGCTTCTCTGGTTCAACTTCAGCATTTTGGAAGTCACATGCATTGTCCTATGCAAACTATAGGAATCATTAATGTGAGTAGGGAATTGCTTCTTTATATATACATTTTTCCCCCTTAACTATTTTCCAAAGCATCCAGAATCACAATGAAACATCTACAATGCAATCAAATTCAATTGCAATCAAATCAAATCAAAATCAAATGCAATAAAATTCAAATGAAAATATGAGAAAATAGACAAAACTCTAAAATTCTCACACCCTTTTCCAACAGGTAAAATTCTCACACCCTTCTCCACCTTCTTCAATCAACAGTATCATCTTAAGCCACTCCCAAACCAAGGCTACAAATAATACGTGTATTGCAATATACAGCTTTCAGAAACATCTTACCCACAACAAAATTAATTCCTTTAAGCCAGGATATGCAGTATTTTTTTTTTTTTGCTTTGTTATTTTCTGCCCACCCCCACTTATTAACTACTTGGAGATCTGAGAGTGCATTTGTGTTTCAATTTTACTATTACTAAAGCAAGTAAAGGAAAGTGACTTTTTGAACCATTCGCTATTCCACATTAAAAACATTGTAGATTTCAACCAAAACCACCCCTGCTTACCTTCCCTCACTGAAAACATTTGTATTTTAGATAGATAGATAGATAGATAGATAGATAGATAGATAGATAGATAGATACACACACACACGTATGCAGTATTTACCCCAGTAAATTTATCCCCACAGTGTCTTGGACTATTATGTATCCCTGTAAGCAATTCACATGATGGGTTAGCTAAACCCTTCATTCAAGTCATATTAGCATCCCAGTCTTCTTCACCTGCGAGCACTCTTAAATTGGAACTATTACAGGTAAAAATGATATGCGTCTCTTGACAAAGAGAAATCAGATGCATAAGTTATTAGGCTTTTAGCTAAGCCACCTAAGGTGGCTATTTGCATGTTCTTAGCTCATGCCAAATACTAAATGAAAATAACTAACTAACAAAACTAACTACTAAAGACAGACACAGGTGCTGCAGAGCTGCAGATCTGACTGTGTAAAACAGCCTTGGAGCTTTTGTTTCTGATATCTGCCTGTTAAAAGTTTAATCTGTAACAAAACCTATCATTAACAGACATTATTAAAGGCCATGAGCAAGTACTAAAGACTGGTGGGAAATTTACTGAGATGCTGCCACAGACACCAAACACATAATTGACCAGGATCAGGAAGTTGGGATGAGGGTTTAGAGAGACTAGAGGTTACCTTGCTGCTCATGTAACTAATCCCTAAATTTCTTCTAACAGCCTTTTGTGATAGATTAGAACAAAGGAAGAGAGCTGAGAGAACAGAACCGCTGATTTTCCCTTCATTCCCCACCACCTCTCCTCTGTGTCTTTTTCTTCCCATCTCAACAAATGCCCCAGAGTCTCCTACCTATAAAATAAAGATTAGCAGATAAAAAGAAGCCATTTGTGGTGTCAGCTCTTATCACTTGAGAAACTAATTTCTTTATATTCCTTTTATTTCCTCCTCTTCTACTCTGTATGGATGTTTTCCACAGCTCTCCACTCAATATTATTTTGAAACAGTTTTCCCAAACCTTATATTCTTCTTTCTACTTTCCCATGATTCATCTGTTTCTGAAAAGTTTAAATCTAGGTAATAATTTTAAGTACCCTGGTCTTTTGCATCTCTGCCCCAGCTGGACTTCATAAAATCTCTAAATGCCTTGTGTTGTTCCCTTGCATAATCACCATTAGCATAGAATAGGTACCTACAAAGCAGTTTATTTTCAGACACACAGAGCCTATCCACATCAATTGTATTTGAAGTTTTAACATCCTAAAATTCCTATTCTTTTGGATTCTTATTGTAAGAAACATTCTCATAACCTAATTATTAGAAGTACTAAGAATTTGATGATGTGACAAAAACCATCAAAACAGTACAAGCTCGGTAACATTTGAAAATCAGTGGTTGAAAAAAAATAAATGTTGCACAAAGCAAACTGACAGATACTAAAATATTATTTAAGGGCATAATCAGGCCTCATTACAACCAGTAGCAGTTTTGCCACTGGGCTACGTGGCCAACATTTCTCTCTGAGCTCACAGCCACTAAATTGAAAAAATGGGTTCAGAACAGTAACAAATTAGGATACTTGAGTCTCCTACTCACAGTATAATCTCTGTCCTCCTAAATGTAGCTACAAAACACTACATCTTCACATAATTCCAAACTTAAATTCCCATAAAACAAAACTGCTTTATTTTGCTATCCACAGAGATGGCAGAGCCTGCTGTCACCTTCCTTATACCACACCTACTTTTACATTGGGAAACAGCAAGACCAGAAGACAACAGGAGATACCTACAGGACAATCCCAGCCCAGGATCCCTGACAGCTCATTAAGAAGAAGAAATCAACTAGAATGCCTTCAAAGGCTGCCTCTGGTGCCTTCACATGTTCGGTGGGCTGTTTTCCAAATAGCCTAGCAGTCATGCTCAGGGAAAGGGTCTGGAACATAAACCCTATGAGGAGAGGCTGAGGATACTGGGGTTTTACAGGCAGGAGAAAATGAGTCTCAGGGGAGACCTTATCACTCTCCACAGCTACCTGAAATGAGGCTGTGGCTGAGGCACCCCAAGGCTGTGGGTCAGCCTCTTCTCCCAGGCAACTGGCGGCAAGACAAAAGGAGACAGCCTGAAGTTGCACCAAGGGAAGTTCAGGCTGGATATCAGAAAAAACTTCCTCACTGGAAGGGTGGTTAAGCATTGGAACGGTCTGCCCAGGAAAGTGGTGCAGTCACAGTCCCTGGAAGTGTCAAAAAAATGAGACATGGCACTTTGTCTCATTTGATATGTGATAGGGTTTAGGGGGCATGGTGATATTCAATAAAAGGTTGGACTTAATCTTGAATGTCATTTCCAACCTTAATGATCCTGTGATTCTATTATACTGCAATGTTTGTGCTTCTACATGCAAATTGAAACTAATATATGTTACATGATATCCACTTGGATGTGCCATTTCCTGCAGATGCTGCATGACCCAACTTAAAACATACTTGGTTTAAGTATCAAGAAATATTAAAAGCTTTACTTGTCACTTTAAGCACAATTGATGCCTTACACTCCCAGCTGAAGGCATGACCTGCACTCCAGGTATTTGCAAGGTCTCAATGAACGTGAAAGAATGTACATCATCTTGCAGCATCACTTGGCTTGAAATAAATATAGAGAAAGCCACATCATTTTTCCTGATGCCATTTTCTGCCACTCACCTCCCTTCAGCAAAATCAAGAGAAAAAAACCATGAATATATTATTGCAGAATTTGCTTGCCAAAGCAGTTTATTAATATTTCTGAATACTCCAAATGAAATTAGCTTGTTAGCATTTTCATCCTTTCATTATATACCCTACATTATTATTTAAAGCTTCTGTATTAACAATGAAACAAATATCCTTGCATAGAATAAAGTAATAAGTATGGTGACAACTAATAAAAAAAATGAAAGGCAATCTATTCTTAGCAGGACTGTTACTCTATTTCCATTGCCTTTGTGCCACAACATGTTCTGTTGGTCATCAAGAATCTAACCAGCATATTTTAAAGTCATAAAACCTGTCAAAACAGTTACCAAGGCTCCTATTCAAATCAGTAGCAGTTCTGCTACTGGCCAAAACTTCTTCAAGAATGGATTGCAAAACTTTGCTCTTCTCCTCTCTCCTCACCACTCATATAGTAAAAAATATAAAGACAAAATATTTTAAATTCATGAATAAACGAGCCAGGATAGGTCTGAAATATAATCCCACAAATTGGCACTGCACTAAGTTATAGCTAGAAGACACTGTAGAATTTGGAATTACTACCTAGCACACAGGACAAAATACAAAGCACAAACTGCTGGTGTATTTGGATACTGGCAGAGTGGTCAGAGACTGCCACTGCCACCTGAGCACAACACACCCCTCTGACAACATTCTGGCTGTACTGGGTGACTCCATCGTTCTCTAAGTGTGAGATTTGGCTGGCATGGCAGACAGTGACAGGGTAACATCATTGGGAGGTGGCATCTGAACAGATGTCACTGGTTTTTAGGAAAATGACAAGGTTTGGACGATGTCACAAGCAACACACAGATGAGAAACCTGTTGAATACTTCTGTACTCTCACCCAAATCCCACTATACTATAAAAAATTGGTACATCACTTAGAGCTCTTATTTTCCTATTAAAATGCTGTACGAGATCCCATAAAAATGGCACATCCAACTAGGATCAGTAAAAGGGCCCAAAAACAAGCAAAAAAAATCCAGAGCTGCATATGCACTAGAACCAAACAATTGCTACTTTTAGAAGCAATGATTTGCACTACCAAAATTTATGAAGGAGTGTTTTAAAAAGTTTCCTACCAGTCTGTCACGACTGGTTCTTCACACTGGAAAACAGCTGTGATCCTCAGAAGCATTACTGACTGAGCTGCATCTCAAATTCCTGCTATGCTAGAGCATTATAAAAAATTAAGTGGTATTTCCTTAAATAATGTAAAAGCATCATTACATTCTACAAGTGCAAAACTGCTTTCTCTCAAACTTAACAACAAAATGAAATCCAGGAAAATCTTTTTTTGCCTAAACTGAAAAAAATCATCTGACAGTAATCAGTCTTTCCTGAGAAAATACTGCATAACTTTACACACAATCCTGTAATTGGATCTGTAGGAAGTTTCCACATCTATGCCAAGTTATCAAACAAACTATATAAACACAGCTAATCCATTAAGATAAGACTGTGGGACTTGGTATGCATATTACAGTTCAAATGTCTTTATCACAAATCAGCTGTCTGACTTCCACACATCACTGCTTCCATTTCCCATGGATGAGGAAAAGAACTACACGCCCACACCTCAACATTCATGTGGGCCTTCATAGCAATAATCGGGGCAAAAACAGAGCACCACCTGCAGGCAACATACAACATTCAGATACAGAACCACCATCACTCAGATATGGAAATCCCTCTCAACAGTGTGGTTTTCATTTTTAGGTTTTGTGCACAATTATAAAACACATGTAACAAGACTACAGCGCATATTTAATAAAAGTCTTCCTTTTTTCACATCCAGGACTTCATTGCTTTTACTTATTGCCTGCCTGTAGCTTGTTTTCCCTTATTATAGAGCAACTATCTTCTATAGGACAGTCACATTTCAGGTAAACGCAGTAGACTTCATAGAAAGTAGTATTATTATTAATAATAATTAATATTATTTCACTGCCATACAATGGAGAAATTATACTACAGTCCTCAGTCAAGGAGGGAGTTTGTATTATCTAAGCAACACACTCCACGATGTAGTGCAGTGAGTACAAGTAAAGAAGCAGTAAGTACAAGTAACCACATATTTAACTAGCAAACAGCTATAGAGGTTTAATACTGATGCCTATAGAATATACAGCTGCACCTCCCACACTTTCAAAGTTACAAGACCTTGCTGAAGCAGAGGAATACACATGAAATCTTACAGTACAAATGACAACACACATTTTAGGTGCTTGCAAGTTCTGTATTTTACATGTCATCTCACAGGTACAGCCAGTACACTCAATAGCTGAAGTCTAATACAAAAGCATATTTACTTTATCAAGGTAACGCAGTTTACTGTCACTGCAGAAACTGACAAATAAACACAATATTGACAGTTAAACCTGAGGAAACTGCAGTCATTTCTGAGGAAACAAACCCAGCCCCTGCTTGCCATTATTAGTGTATTTCCTTTTGTTTCCCTCCCTCCCACCTGGTGATTCCCTCCAACTGCAGCAAAACTATTCTCAAGGGGAAGACACGAGGCACTGAATCTTATAACAGAGTAACTTCTACAAGGTAGAAGATATAGTTCAGTTCCTCACCATAACAAGCTGGTAGCTATTTAATTTGACTAAGTATTTATAAGGTTTCTTTTCCATTGATATGTTCACTGACACACGAATGTTAAGTTACTTCATGTCATACTTTACTAGTATCAATCAACCTTAGACAAACCACAGTGCAACATTCACTACTTCCCCTGCCTCAAGGGAAGGTAAATACATAGCCTCCTTTCATTAGAAGGCCTCCAGAAGTACACTGAAAACAATCCAATTAAACACTATGAAAGTGTCTTGTTTTTAGAATACGTAGATTTATGCTTTTTAAAAACTATTGTTGCGTTTAATTTTACAAAATGCTTTTCTCAGTGACTTACTTTTATCTGTGTAATTCCCAACATCATAAAAAACATACAGTGGCCATTATTCTTTCCAGTATTCCAGTTGGGCTAATCCAACAAAGCCATAGTATCTCCAATGAACTTCATGGATGAGAGGGAATTTTTCCCAATGGAGCAACTTCTCTACACCTCTCTTTCAGTTTATGAAACACTCTAGCAAAAAAAGTCCCAACACACTGCCAAATCTAATTTCTTCTGTGTCAACTTCAAAGGCTCAAGTGATGTTAGGTTTGAATCAAAAAGCAGAAATCCAGCCACACACAGCTGATGCAGCACAAGAGATCGTGTTCTCACACAACCACATGCACAGACCTGATGATACTAGATGCTTTTGCAGCATCTCCTGTGACTAACAGACTTAAAAACCAAACACTAACCCTTGTAACCCAGACAGGGAATATGCCCTATGTACTGTTCCAGATCATCCTTCTACTCCAAAAAGTCCTGCCAGGGATACACGACTTCACCCCGTGGGCTGACAACTTTCCTACTGCACTAAATTCCCTCACCAAACTACAGCAGAAAGCTGCCACACTTAGTATCCTTCCAAGCCAATCTGGGGAGGTTAATTCACTGCTCTCCAGACTCAAATACATAAAGGAACCTCAGCTTGCAGAAAATACCCCTTGCTTCTATGTCTCGCTTTCAGCAGATCCTGGACAGCTGTGCATTACTACCTTCTCCTGAGACAGTGCTGCCTATTTATGGGATGTTGCTCTCCGGGATGCAAGAGATGAATAATATCTCACTCGTCATCACGATGTCTCTAAGAAGACTTTCCAAGACTAGTTGTTCCTCTGGGTTATTCCAGGTCTGAGTCAGCCCTTCCCATTTACATTTCCAAGAAAACATTCTTAAAATATTTTTTACTATTTCTGTAATAATTCCCTTTCTTACAGCAGCCTCAAAAATCACAACTAAAGAAAGCTACTCTAGAGATGGTCACTAATGCCAAAAAACCCCAAAATGTACTACTACTACTTCCAGGCAAATACAAACATTACCCTCTTTTATACCGACTGCATTTGTAGTACAGGCACACGTACAATGAAGAGTTGTAAAGAGGACAAGAAACCTCCTGAATGATTAGGCGCAATGTCTTTGCTATCTGAGCTTTTTCAGTTCATTAATATTTCACTTTTATATATTCCCCACCTGCTTTTACAACATGTTCCTTTCTCTCCTTCTTAAGTACGAGGAAGGAGAATTGTTTGAAGTAACTAGCAGACCTTGCCTCACAACCCCACCTCCGTGCCCCCTGAGAGTTTAACACTTCAAGTGCAATATATACTAGACAGAAAAACACATCTGGCATAGAGAGGGATAAGAGACTATTCTGAGTCTCCTTTCTAGTTACATTCAACTATAAAGGTGTGCAGCAAGAAAATAAAGCATACTGCAGCTTCTATCTATGCCAAAGCACTTAGTGCCGTCAGTCCCAAAGGAGAAACAGAGACATAAAGCTGGGAGGGAGGGGAGGGTCCCTTCTCTGTGGAAGAGCAAAATAACCCCGTTCCTTTGCAAGACAACTTGCAGCGATTTCCAACCCCTTGCCAAAAGTCAAAGACAACCTCTTTAGCATGGAGATAAAACACAAAAACTGTCTAGAGGAAACACGGGATTTCCATGAACTCTTCCATAATAAGCACTACCATCACCATCTGCTCCACTTTTTGAGCTTGCCATGCGATTTTGGAAAGCACATGCAGCAACCTCCAGCTCCTGCCTTCAAATCCATGGAAAAAGTCACACATGAACGCCAGTGGCCCGGCCCTACCCATTCACATTTCTAAAACCACTTCTTGTCGTTTTCACAGGTTAACTGCAGACTGCCTAACACACGAAGAGGGAGGGAAAGGGGGGAAAAAAAACGGAAAGAAGAAATGCCAAAAATAAACAAAAAAAGGATGTGATTTCTTTCCCGTCACCTGCAGCAGCGAGGCCGGAGCGACCGCCAGCGAGGTGCAGCCGCCCGGCCCCGGCTGCCCGCGCCGTGCCCCCCGCAGGC
>VZTN01029281.1:95262-153317 GCA_013400515.1 Erpornis zantholeuca | reverse complement strand
CGCGTGTGCCGGTGCGGGGCGCGTGTCCCCGCGGAGCGGGGCCGCCTCGGCTGCTGTGTGCGTCCGTGTGTGCGAGGGATGGTGAGCGTGGTCCCGCCCGCGCGGGTGCGCCCGCCCTGTGTGCGCGTCCCCGTGTCTGTCCGTGCCCGTGTGCCCCCGGGCGGAGCAGCTTCCCCGGCCTCCTCGGGCGAGAGGAGAGCAGCGGAGAGGAGAAAGTCCGAGTTACGCCTCCCCGGGAGGAATTCAGCTCTGCTCCCGTGTGTTTACACTCACCATCTGCTCAGGGATTTGCGCGTATTTTTTCCCTTTCCCGGAGGGCGGCGGAGCCCTCTGATTTCACTTCCTCGTCCTCTTTTTCAGAGATGTGTTTTGTAATTATTTCCCCGTTGCTCCATCGCCATTCCGGCGCATTGCTGGTCCTAGGGAGGGAACAAGGAAACGACGTTTAAGAAGCAGCTCCACATCAAAGACAGGTCTCGGCTGCCCCGCTGTAGGAGCAGGAATGATTTCCCTGTAATATCGGGTGAGGGCAGAGGTCAATTACATGGCGTTTAGATGTAATGAATTAAGTTCCTTATTCAATTCAGAAGGATAAGGTAAAGCAGAGAAATAACCCTATGACTAATACTTAAGGGGTATGCCTGAGTTTTCATACCCTGTTTTTTCTTGCCAATTTATACTGGATCCCTCCTGTATCACCCACCAAAGTGAACAATCTTGCCTCATTAAGAACATTTGCGTAAAATGAGTGATGACTCAAAAGTGACAGGCTGCAGATACGTGCCGCATCCTTTCATACCAAAGAATAACACACATAAAACTCCTGGCTCTGAAGAAACACATTGACTTAGCAGACTTCAGTCTGAACAGAAATAAGGTGTGTTCATTCTGTAACATCAGTGCTCATCCTGCAACTGAAGAACCCAAAGAAGTTTCAGCTATTAGGCTTATACATAAAATGCAGATCCAGAACGGAGTCAAAGAGAGTTTTGAGGAATTTTGAGTAAAACAGACTTGGGCAAAATACAGCTGCAACTTTAACAGCAACAATGAGGTTCCACTGAAATTCTGAATAAGAATTGTGTGAGAGTGCAGAAATCAATGTTATACTTGGTATGAAAGAAACTGAATGCGAGTAAATACATCTTTACAAAAGTAAGCTTTCAGAAAGTGAGATCACCGTACCTAATTATACTTGAATATAACTGTCAATCTGTTCAATGTGTTCGCAAGATTGTTCAATGAAATGTAATAACCAAATCTGAAGGCGTTTCTGTTTCTACTTGGGCCACATAATAAACCTAAACGAGATAAAATATTTTACAGTCACAGAGGAAGGTTTGGCATATGCAGCACACAGCAGCACCGCAAAAAATGCTACGTGGAGAGAAACATTTCTAGTAATCTGTCATCTGCATTTAAAAGGCAAAAGATCTCACGTGACACAGCCCCGAGAGTGTTCATTATTGCAAGTACTTACCTTCACAATTTGGGAATTTCAAAGGAGAGTGCGGTAACGACATCGCTTTACTGTGAGGCGGCTCACAACCTGCAAAGTATTTAAGCAGCTGCATGGGCATGAGCCATCTCCATGAAGATGGGGGTATTTGTCATAAGTGCAATTATGGGCCTGCTTAGCCACTTTGTTAAGATGAGGCAGCCTTGAATGCAGAGGCAGAGGAATCTGTGCTTTGCTGAATCAGGCATCTCATAAGAGTCTGGCATGATTTTTGAACTCCATCCCCCCACCCTCCTTCATCCTTGTATTCAGCAGAAGACTCGCAGAGCCTCCTAATGGTTAACACTGGCTCTCTGGTTTCTGTCAGCTCTCTTTCCTGCCGTTGCCCTGAAAGGGCAAAAAAGCCTTTGTGATTAACCAGAACTTCCAGACATTCTCACAGGTGATGCTTCTAGTGAAGCTGTCAAGGCTTTGATCAGCCCAGTGACACAGACAGACAAACAGCAGAGAAAGCAGCTACAGGTTGTATGGAACAATGTCACCTTTTCCAACATTAAACCACATTCTAGGGATTTGGGGGGACAAAAAAAGGCCTAAACATTGTCATAAGCTTAAGCATGGAGAAATACCTGCTTTGGAGTAGGTTTGCTAACTGAGGCCCCAGCGAATATTTATGGGACTTAGTAGAAGAGGAGGACTTGTGGTCACCACGCCCCATATCTGTCCAAGCACATATAACCTTTGTCTCTTTTGCCTCCAGTTTCCTACTGGCATGGCCCTGGTGACTTCAGCAGAAAGCCTCTCTTTGAGGCTATGACAGGGAGTTTCACAAAAATCATCTTTATGTTTTTGCTAGCACAACAAAATCTTAAAAGGAAACTTCAGATTCAGAGGTGCAGGTTCACCAGGAACAAGATATTCTCATTGACTGAGATACGTTTCATGAAAGTCACTACAACCGATATGCCTGATTCCCTTGCATCATCTGTCTGCTCTTAGTATTCTCTATGTTTGCATTCATTTCTTGTTGCCTGACCAAGGATTTCACATTATCCCCATGCTTGATGCTGTCTCCTTCCTAAAAACAGGAGATGCACGTTTTGCACTTTTTTCCCTTGGTGGTTTAGTTTCCACATATATGGATCCATCATATGCACATGGGAAGCTGAGACATGTGAGATCAAATTGGTTTCAATAGCTATGTCCATCAGGGTTGAGCATGTATCCCTTCAAGGCCTCAGCCCTTCACCAAACAGGCATTTCTTTATTCTCTAGAGAAGTCTCTGTGCATGCAGAAGCACTAGTCTGCCTTAGTCAATTGACCAGATATGCAGGGATTGTCTGCCTAAGTGTTCCTAACTTCATGGATTTTGGGTATGCCCAGAGCTACAGAGGGGTAAAACAGATTAATTTATGTTTTGTAGGAGCATTTTATGACCCTGAAAGGAACCTGTTCTGGAGTTCAGCTAAGTATGCCAAGCAGTGACTCATGACCACAGGTTGGGAGAACAACCTCACCTTGGCACTGGAGTATGCTGAGGCATCTTGGGAGGTCTGGGGGATGTATGGACTTCACTAAAGACTTTTCTCCTACAGTACTGTTAGAGCCAGGTTAGCATTAGGGGTGTTGTCATACCATAGTGAGCATGAAGCACTCTGGCCAGGTCCTGGTTTACCTTACCATCAGGGGAGAGGATAAAGGAGGCCTCCTGTACCAAATTTCTTCCACTCTCCTTTCAAGAGACATCTGCTCAGTGAGGCATTGTCACACTAATCAATATGCATTGGTTCTGTATTGCATATGATCATATCCACTTATACCTTTGGAGCAAGGATTAATTGAGTGACCTTCCCCTTGCCATATAGTTCTGTGTATGTGTAATGTACTGAGTAAATACTGAAACCGTTAAAAGCTATGACTTTCCTCATGCTAACACTGAAACCTCAAAGGAGGTTGAAGTCCACTTTAGTTAATCATAAAATAATAATAATCTGAAGGAGTTTTTGAATTAAGGTTCATGAATTTTGTTTCCCGCTTTTAAACAAGCTGTAAATTGATTTATACTCTGTCTTTGGCTCCCTCAGCACCAATGGCAAAAATGACACCACTTTATAGAACTATAACCACCTTCAGTACTGAGGCCAGAAAGAACAATTACAACTAGAAATACAGAATTTCTCTTCACTCAAAAAGACAAATGCTCTCTACACTTCAAAATTCAGTTTATAAAATTGAACAAAGAAAGGTTATTTGACTCCCAGTAGTGAGTAAACTGACATGGATTTATCTTTGATGAAAAATCTCCAGTTTGGCACTAAAAAAGGATCAATCCCCACACCTATACTTTTTTCCTTGTTTAGTCTGTTAGAACAGCTCAGTTCATCTATTTTGTCTTTACTATTTCCTTTCAAACAGTTAATGCAGGTATTATCATTGCTCATTGCTGGAAATTGTGATGCCAATGAATGCACAACTACAGCAGAAGTGCAGAAAAAAGGATTTATCTTTAACAAACCAGCTTTGTGAATATATTTTTCTAGTTAATCTGATTTCAAACACTGTCAATATGCAAGTTTCTTGCTTTACTGTTATCAGTATAATCAACAGCATAAAAATCTTATCAGCTCTCATATTCATATAAATTAGATTAGGGGGTAAAGTTTGTTTACATTTCCATAGAGAAATATGACATAACTGGAAAATGAAGGGTTTTTTATTTATTTTAGTGTTGCACTGACAAAACTGTCTTGGTGAGGAAAATAATGCCTGTAACTCGGAGGGGTATTTCCCCAGTAAAATCTGTGCACACTGGCAGGGGGTCTAATCCTGAAGTAGGTGAGCAAACTTCTGGTTCTCCATTGTAATCCCCAAAGCTCCACACGGATACATAAACCTGAAGGACTCCAGAGGACTTAAGCATTGTATTTTCATAAACTAGCTAATAAAAGCCTCCAATGGCTGCCTTGTGCTTCTGTGCCTTTTTATTTGAACAACGGAAGTCTGCGTGAATGCAGTTTTACTTTTCATTCTGAACTCTTTCACTTGGAGGATCCTCATGACAAAATATTTTGGTTCTCCAAGCTACTGGGGTTTATTTGTAAATTATCTGTTCATCTTTGTAATCTTACTTAAATTGTGGAAATATTTTGGTTTGTCTAGGCATTTTTTTAAAAGATTATTTTTTAAAACATTTACATGTTTGGCAAAATTGAAGTTGACAAGCATTCTTTTCAGCCTCTTTTACTTATCCATTGTATGAAATAGGAAAAGGAAGGAAACTTGCTGAAAGGGAAAACTGTATTTCTATTTGTAATAGACTGAGTGCTAGCATTGAAAACATAGTCTGAGGGTGGTATTCGGTACCAGAAAGTAGAGGATTAAAAAAGAATAATGTGTGCTGCATTTTATGATATCTGTGACTCCAATACATCATCACAGCAGGAGCTTTCTTCAGTACCAGTGAACCTGGGGGGGCTGAGCAAATTCTGCATTTAAGTCTCATTAATTCAGTTTGCCTTGGGCCAAAATAGCACCTCAAGTTGCTCAGTTGGCATGGAATTATGAAAGTCTTTCTCATGTATTTAGTGAGCAGCAACTTCTCTGTTTGCAGACAAAAGACCACAGAGGAGACTAAAAAAGAGGTAGATATCATCCAGGATAACGCAGAAGAATGTAGAATATCTAGCTGTAAATTATTACACCGAAATGTATAAGGTGCATACATATATTATGTAGAATAACACCTGAAAGACCAGTTACTGGAAAGGCTTCCAAGCACAGATGGGCTTCAGGGCTCTTAATCTATTGTTGCAGCTGTTGCAGACACTCCATGCCACAGGATTTGCTCAGTACCATTCACTCAGGCAGAGCAAAGCCAGCTTTCCAGCACTACATTCCCAAATTCTCCTTTTCACTTCTACCGCTGTACATTTAGCTTCTCCCCTGGAGCGTCCATATTCTTCATGTGCCAGTCAACTGGTACTGACTTTACAGAAAGGAGAACATTTGTTTTTCTACTCCTTTAGCTTGGTAAACTAAAAAAAAAAAAATCTCTCCTAGTAAGAAAATCTAGATAACCTTCCAATATTTGTCAAAGAATAAAAACTAATGCCAAAATAAGAAGAGTATGGCATGAATTTTATATTATTCAACTGGCTTGTATGATCAATAACCAGCCTCTTGGCAACACCCAGAAAAACGTGTAAGCTCATTCAGTTACCAGTGTTCTTACACACTACCTTTCAGCTTGGTTCCCAAGAATAGGAATCTACCTAAAAAACAGACTAGAAATCAATACACAAAAAGTTCTGAGTTCTATCATGTGTTATCTCCATATCTACCACGCAGTGGTCACATGGCAAGAATTTGGAAAGCTGTACTTGGATAATCACCATTGCTTCTTCAGGAAGGTGAAGGATTTGGTCTTTGCATAAAACACCAGCTCCATCTAACAGTAAAGATCTGCCCAAGTTAAACTTAAAGCATTTTAGACTTAACCAAAACTTTGATTTTTTTTTAATCCAGCAGGCAGATTGTTTATGGGCTATTGCAGCACATGCTGTGCCTGAATAATCAGTGTGCACATTCTTGTGCCCTGTCTGAGGCTGCAGCTGGAGAATGGACATATGGGACTAAAAGAACTGAGAGCATTGAGGACATTGGCAGCCCCTTGCTGAACTGGGGTTAGAGTTAAAAAAATGAAAAAAAAAAAATGTAAAAAAGAAAAATCTTTTTCAGCCTGACCTCATTATCCTTTCCACCGCAGCACCCTTGGTATTTGCTGCCATGCATGATGCAGTCTCAGGCAGGTCTATGTAAATGTGAGATTGCATTTGTACAGAGCAGCATTTGCATGGAAATTTCCAAATTGGCACCAAAGTCTAAAAGAGTTTGGTGCCTTGCATTTTACTTCAGGTTTCTATTACAGCAGGGACAGGTTTGCTTCATCAGCCACTGCACTGTCTGGTGTAATCACAAGGCTCAAGGAGAGAAGGCATCAAGCCACCAAGCCTCACAATGTGCAATCAAACTGAGACACAAAGACATGCTAAGATGCCTCCATTTCCACATTCATGTCCATTATGCCTAGCTTCATACTTAATATTTATGGAAGCAAGGGCATTTTCCGTATTCAGACATCTCATTTTAACGTCTGTTTCCAAGCCTCTATCAAAAATGGACAAACGCATGTTGTGATTTTGATTTAAGTGCAAGGTCCATTGCTGGGGGGTGGAAATCTAGACTGCTTAATGAATTTACTAGGCTTTGTCTTACATCCTAAAGGATATTTATTACTCCATTGCATACTCTATTATTACACAGTATTATTTTTATGAACATCACAAGCACCCGTGATGTATAGCTCTACCATAGTCAGTATGAGAAAAAAATTCCCAAATATAGAAATGCTGAGTGTTGCCTCATGCACTGAATATTTGAACAGGCTCATATTTTGGCTCAGGTCCCTAAAGCACATATCCCTTCCTAGGAAACACGCATCTGGAAAAGAGAATCTATGTTAACAGGACAAGTCTGGTGTTCAGCAAAAGACACTAGCTCCCTACTGCCCTTCTCCTGTGGAAGTTTCTATCCGGTTGGTGATTGGCTTAAATGACCTGAAGGATGACACTAGAAAGATCTGTTAACTTCATCCTGGGAATTTCTTAATTTAATTGCTATTATAGTCACATAAATGTGATAACTCCCATTAAACAGACATTTTCAGTAGTGTGGATTTCAAAAGCTTTAGCAAATGCAGAAGCATAGAGAATGCATGTAGAAAGGTACCAGAAATTTGTGGAGTTCAGTAGTACCCAAACATTGCCAAATAGATACCCTTTACAGGCAAATAATTAAGACAAACTGTTTAAAACACAAGTCTTATTTCACTAATATATAGTGACAATAATTCACATCACATTTTCTGACTTTCATGTCCCTATTTACTCTTCCCCTGAGTATACTTTTATATTTATCGTGACAATCTTTGAACGATATATGGATAATAAATAGGATCCCTCTGAGATACATGTAAAGTTATGAAATAAACACAGATATTTCTTACTAGGTCTATTCAGTTTTTCAGATTGCTTTAACACATCTGTGCCTAGACTGTAGACATCGTAGTGCCATTGGAGCTGACATTAAATAAAAATGGAAAGCAAAAACCTGAGTGTTGCAGCAAGTAAAACGTGCCAGTATATTAAATATGTGTTCATTAACACACACACACAGAAGTGCAGTGTGTTTTTCCCTCCCAAGGGCAACAGTAAGTTATGCCTCAACAAGCAGCATGGATTTATGTCCCTAAATGCTTCTCTTTTCAATAAACATTTGTATACCTGCCATGAAACCTGAGGAATCATATGTCCTTTAGTTAATTCCAAGATACTGAATTAAGTTTTGAAAAAAAAAACCCAAACCCTGTATTAGATAATTCTATTTATTAAATGATGTTTTAAATTAAAAAAAAAAAAAAACCAAAACACTATACCAGGGCAAAATATTTGTTTCTACAATGTAGGTATAGGAGATTTTTACACTAACCTGTGGTTTCTGTGCTTTGACCGAATCCTGGGTTTGAAGTGATATTTGTAACTGGGTCTGTGGTTTAGCCCAGCAGGATTCTAGTCTTACTTGCAAGTCTTGGGGAGTAAGTCAGTCAGAGATTCTGGATAGCATATCAGAGCTAGGGACCTAAATCCTATTAAAATACCAGAAACTGGATACTAACTCCCACAGACTTCCACAAATATTCCATCTGAAATGGATGTGCTTTTCAAGACTACACTTTCTTTTGAGTCTGTATTTCCTCTTACAAAAGTGGGACCGCTCAGAATACCAAATTACACCCACAGATTTTATTTAGGAATTTTGACCATCATCCGATTATATAAGACCACAGCACTTGAACCCTTGTAGAAGATACATTGACTCAGTCAGAGAAAAATTTTGCTATGGAAGCCGATGAGCAAGCAAGCATGGGTGTATTTTGCCAATACATAAGTGCAGGACACAAACTTGTATATGCTGAACTTGATGGCAAAAGTCCTAGTAGGAGCAGCACTGGAGTCATATCACTAGGTGAATTACCTATAACCTCAGTACTAAACACATCCCCTAGGTAAGGTGACTACATATATTTTAAATCCCAAGGATTTGTCCATGCCTCTTCACAAAAAAACGGAATTTAGGCCTTAGCTAATAGGATCAGAGCAGGGCTTGGAGCTATATATTTTAAAGCATCTGTAGCATTAATAACAAGAACATAAAATCCAGATGGGAGGACGATTACACTCTAATAGCTTTTATAAAAAGTTAATTACACATATTTGGAGGCTGATCCAAAAACTGTTAAAACATGTCAGGGGAAAAAAAAACCAAAACTGCGTCTGCAGAAAGCACCTAGAGTCACTGAACTGCCATTCCTTAAAATTGCTCCCACAGCAGTAAAAGTGGCAATAAAGATGAAATATTACGATTTGTTCTTCTGTAATAATGGCTTTTTAATTTTAAAAAAGGCATAAAAAATATAAAAATGTCTCTTAGAACTCTACATATTCTAAAACCACAAATACATAGAGCCTATCTCTGTGATTAGAGGGAGAATTTTATCCTATTCCAATACATATTCTAAAACCACAAATACATAGAGCCTATCTCTGTGATTAGAGGGAGAATTTTATCCTATTCCAACTTTCCACAGCAAGCTTTTCCACAAAGACACACTTTCAGAACCACTAAACAGAACAGATTATTTACTATTTGCAAATGGAGAAATGCATCTTTAAAAATCGCTTAACCTCGCCTTCAAAATGCGTGCAGAAATTTCTGAATTATCACTGACAGGATAAACTGTGTTCAAACAAAACTCGCTGTTAGGCTCAACTATCAACACCACTCTGCTTTAGCTCTTAAATAGTGTGAAAATAGAGGGTGGGAGAAGAAAGGCAGCAGAAGTGCTAATGCAATTGTTTGATGTGTGTCTGTGAGAGGCAGCGAGGAGGAGGCAGGCGTTCTGCTAGGCAGGCTGCTAGCAATGGGAATCGCGGGCTTTGTACTCCTCCCGCGCCTCCTTTAGTGGAAAATAATTACAGCTGCACATAAAAATCACACTGTTGATTTTTATTGGTCTAATGTTGCTATTATTTACATCTCCACAGAACAGGCCATTTTCCACTGAGTCTTTTCCCTACCAATTGCTGTACGCTGAAGCCAGTGAAGAGAGGGCTGAGAGTGCGTCTGCCCCTGCACCATTCCATATGGCAGCGTGCCAGGGAGAGTGGCTGGTTTCACTTCAAAACATTTTCTGTTTAATTAGTGCGAAAAAACCCAGCAACCCAATTATCTGAAAGGACCTTGCAGGTTCTCTCCACAGCGAGTGAAATGATGCCACGGGATGTGCTCTAGCCTGGAAACACCTAGGTTGTTTCACCAGAAGAGCGATCAGGTATTTAACCCTGTATTCCTAGAATAGCCAGTTTGGCTCTAGGGTCTTGAGTTCCATCCCTAGCCTACTAAGAGGATGCTGCCTTAAAGTTTCAGCCCTTAAATCCTTGGTTCAATCACCTTCTCCCAACCTGCTGCCTGCATCTTCCCCATGCCCTGCTCAGCAAATACGTGGCAAAATCTGAAGCAGATATAACCCCAACACAGCACTAATAACAGAAATATTGGGGTTTTCAGTATCATTCTTGGCTCTAACATCCTGTATCTACCAAAATCAATTGGAAAATTACCTTTGACTTCAATGTTGGGTTTGCTGCAATCTGATTTTGACTGGGACTTCATCCAGACTCACTTACTTCAATTCCACTCATATTAATCTAGCTAAGCATGTAAGTTGGGCTGAGGGCTGAAGCTGTTCTTGCAGAACAGTTCTTTTCATTCTAATGAAATGCCTGGTTTTACATTTCATATAAACCAATCAATTGATTTATGATTAAAGTGCATAACTTTTAATGGATACTGAAATATTCTACTCCTGCAAGCCAGAGGAGAAAAAAAATCCAAACCAAACATTTTCCTTTGCAGTAGAAAGCCCATTACATCAATGGAATTTTACATGTGCACATGTCTAGAAGTTCAGAGTTTTACACAGAATTACCTGTATTGATCTTACCATATTGTGGAAATATGCTCTACTGCAGCACAAATTCCTAGAAACTCAGATTCTAACATTTACCCAGCAGTTAAAGAAAAGATGATGTTCAGCACTGGTTGTAAAATTTGTGTCCATAATTGCAGTATTTATAGAAGGAAGTCTCCTGATACTGTAGAGTCAGACTTCCTTGGAAAAAAAAAAAAAATACAAAATAAAAATGGGCAGAAAGCCTCCTGACCCTCATGGTGGTCATGCCAAGGGTGAGATTTACCAGGAAAAAGGAGAGCACCTTTTAGCCTCATTCAGGGGTTGCTGCTATCTTCTGGTACTGGCTGGCTGCTACCATGGTTTGCAAACATGGTTTTGACATTGGTATGTAGTTTACAGTATATACAGGGATGTTCCCCAAAGAGCTAGAAAGCTTTTGAAGGCACCAGAACATCTACTAGTGCAGTGGAGCCAGAGAACCACATTAAGGTCCCCCTCGACTCAGCTGTCTGACATTCAGGTAAGCACAATAACCTGAAAGTTATTTTCTCTTCTTCCCTGCGTACCCTTCATAAATAGCTCCACGTTTATTAACCCAGTCTTTTGCATCTGCAGGGAATTGCAGTAACCTATGGAGCCAGCACCCAGTTGTCTCTTTCTCTATGTAAACTCCTCCAGACAGAGAGCCAAAGGAGACCTCAGCCCTCCAGAGTATCTATTAACCTGTTTGTCAGAATAGCCCCTTTAGGAGTACAACACAGGGATTCCTGTTTTTGTGAAACAGGCAGGACAGGAACGTGAACTTGGGTCTTTCACATGCTGTTGCTTTAATCACAAGTCACTGGAAACCAGGCAATGTTGTGCCGTGTCCCTCCACCCTGTTCCCCCTAGGCAGGAATTGTTTAGGTCAGAAGTGATCTCAGGAAGACACCTGGTACACACCCTGCTCGAAGCAGGGCAAGTCAAAGATGTGTATAACTAATGCCACATTTTGGAATAAACCCCCAGAAAAAGGTCACACTTTGAATCCCAAAGGAAGAGGAGAGTGGCACTTACTCCAGTTCTTTCTTTTAATGTTCACTTCCTAGCTGTTACAAGCAATATAGGCTTTCCTGGTTTGAGAGGATCTCTTTCTCTGACTTTCCTAACCTTTCTTCAAAGGAGCCTGGATGCCCAGCTGAGGCCTGAATGCTGAATACACAGTGAGTATAGAGACAGAGGTGGAAATCCCAAGATGGTGGTACTGGGGACCCTGGCTACTCTACAGCACTCTGGAGCATCTTTACCATGACAGGCATTTGTCTGTGGATGCTCTAAGATGTCAAATCTGCCCCTGTCAAAGGGGATTGCCAGATAAAATCACGAGGCAAAGGAGAGAACCATGGCTTTAGCATGAGAGCTTTAAGATTGCTTTTGTCTCTGGTAAACTACTGCAAATGGTACAGGTATCCTACTCCATTTCTCATAAGGGATTTTAAGAAGCACACTGCTTGCTGCTTACCCATGCCAGCTGTTGGGAAAAAAAAATAAAATCTCAAATCTAAACAGATCTTTACAATGGAAAGTATAGACAAACTTCAGCTAAGAGCTACTCTTCTAGAAACAGGCTCAAACGAATCAGCATGTGAATTGTTACTTGAATAAAGAAAAGCCTGGAAAGAATATGAGTAAAGTTGATTATGGCAGAAAAAGCACAGGTACAGTAAAAGAAAGTATGACTCAGTGCCAGTCACCCTAACACATGACAGAGCTTGTGATGTGGTACAGAGCTGTGGGGGATAGGCTGTGAACTAACCAGCCTCTTCACAAGCTGGCAAAAATTCTTAGGAAAGAAAAATGAACAAATAAAATTATTCGAGCATTAGAATGGTAGGTACACAGGTAATTCACTGCAATAGGATAGGACCAAGGGACAGGAAGTTTCTAACTTTGACAGACTTTTTTTTCTAGTCACAGATCCCAAGCAACACCAAAAGGGTCAGTGACCAAGGGGTAGTGATTCACTGCTTGGTTATAACTACAGCTAGACACAGATGAAACTCAAAGCTGAATCAAACCATGCTTTATGGCCTAACATTAAATGAGTCAGTTGATCATCTTGTTTCACAACTATTTCACAGGGATGCCTGATAATCTGAGATTACTTAATCCATAAAACTTCAAAAATAACAAATATTCAAAAGAATTTGATGTCTTTGAACATTACAAACTGATTGGAAGAGAAGATTTGTCTGCTAAATAAAAGAAAGACTGTTTTCCCAAGAGGTATGGTGAGGGGTGTTGGTGGAGCTGGGGTTATTGCGACAGTCAGAGAGTTCATCCATGCTCTGCTTACACACAGCCACAGGAATCTGTATCAAGTCTTGTGCCAGCAATGAACATGCTTTGATCTCTTTAGCAAACAGACCGTGTGAACCAGGGCAGAACCAGACATTCAAGTTCATCCACCTGCTGGGAAAGCGAGCACCATCCCTTTGGCTGGAGTGCCTCTCATCCCCGTGGGAGAGGCCAGGCTGAGTGCACAGCCAGGTGCTTGTGGGGAGAGGAGAGAAGGGTCCCGCTCAGCCCAAGGGGCTGCAGGGCTACTTTACCCTGGGGGGCTCCCAGTGCTTTCCACCTCCTCCAAGCACCCACCTAGTACAGGGTGTCTGAGCACACTTTCTCACTCTCCTGCTTCTTCCTCCACCCTGAGGTGCAGGCTGAAGCCAGCACCCGAGGCAAACCCTCAAAAGACAATTTCACAGTGGTCCTCTGTAGGATTTCAAGCGTATTTGCATCCAAACAAAGGCAAAAATCTGGCATCTGTGGGTAGGAGCTATTAAGCAATTCTCTAACACCAGTCAGCCAGCAAGTTTCTAGCACCCAAATAATTTTTTATCGACAGGGAGAAGAGGCGTAAGGCAAGGTGTAACGCAAGGCTCAGCGTTCTGTTCACACAATGACAGCAGAGTGTTGGCAAACATTTTACATTACTTTTCAGTTGTTTCTGGCCCCTCTGCAGCTGATGGATAAAGGCAATGAGGCCCTCTGAGTGCTGGAGCTGGATGCTGTGCAATACTCCTGTCCCATGTGATGGGCTTTCCATGAGCCCTCCAGCCACGGGGAAGTGACCCCACACTCAGACGAGTGAAGAGCAAGACAAGGAGACCCTTCAGAAAAGCCTGGGAACAGGCCAGGGAAAGAGCTCTCGCTCTGGTAGTTTTTTTGTTACCAAACCTTAAGCAGCAGTTCAAGAAGCAGTTCAAGCTTACCTTTTAAATGAGGTAAAACTTGTACATGACCTTTCATCGTTCTTTGTTAAATTATACACAATATGCACACTCAAATCCCATTTATGAAAACTTGTTTCTGACCATGCCTTTCTTAGGGGAAAAAAGTTTTCTAACATATCCCATATCAGCACATCAAACTAATGGAAACCCATGTTTATAGGTAACAGCTAATAATAGCATTGCATATCTCATATATTTCCCCCTTTCTGCTAACCTAAATGCAGGGAAAAATGAAATTATGCCTTACGATACAAACCAAAAATATCCTAGGAAAAGAAAGCATATATATTTAGTTATTCTTTGTTGCTGTGCATTCAATCAAGTCTATCAGAGTTGACAAGGCCAATTTTGCACCTTCCTATTGTTTTGTCATATAAGACTGGGATGTCATTCTGCTGGGAAAAATAATTGCCAACAGTAAAGAGGTGGTTTGTATGACATTTACTAAGATATTGCTGAGAAATACCTTTAGTATGGATCACTTCACCTCACCAAGTAGGATAACTGGCTGGAAACTAAGCTCTAAAGCTCAATGTGCCTAATATGAAAATGCAATATCTACATTTCCCATAGTTTAAAGGCAGACGTACCCCCTGCCAGGCAATATATACATGCACACACTCTGCCCTCTGCCTCAAGTTCACACTGCAAGGTAACAAATGGCTGTTCACAGATACTTAAATTTATTCATGGATGGAAAAAAAAAAGGGAAAAACGATGCCAAGATCAAGATTGACATGTCTGCAACATCAGCATAATTCTTAGACTGGTTCAGAAAAATAACCTTGAAAGTCCAGTAATAGTGAAAGCCCAGTGGTAGCTCCATATCCATAAAGATATGGAGCACTCATGGTTAAAATAATCTGTGGCATATGGTAAATGTCTCAAGGCTAAATAGGCCTTGGGGGCAGAGGGAGAAGGAAGCTCTCAGTCACATTCCCTGACCTGACTCTCTTTTTCCAGCGCTGCACATAACGTGTTCCCAAACAAAAGACACGGTTTTGTAGCGATCTTGAATTTTCTTAATTTCATGAAAAAAATCATTACACATTAGACTGTGAAGCACATGGCAAGGTAGTTTGTCAGTGGTTATCTGATAACATGTGACAATTTACACTGATTGTCTTCAGAGCTAAACACTTGCAGTGTCATCAGAATTAGTCAGGGAGGTTTTATTTGACATGCAAATTAAGAAGCACAAGGAAATTAAGAAGAAAGACACTGCGGGTTTTTTTTAAGAAGAATGCTCAGGCAGATGCAAGAAAAATCTCAGAGTGGTGTTTCATATTTTCCTTTTTTTAAGTCAACAGCATGATTACATTTTACATGGGCTTCCTCAGTCTGTACAACATTAACTTAAACAACTAGGATTATTCTCAGTGCCTCCAATACTGTACCAGTTGCACTGACAAGGAGCAAGAGAGATCTTGTCCTTCGTTCAGTTTTCCCTGACATTTGAGGTTCTCAGAGAAAAACCTGCCCTTGGCTTCTACTGCAGGTCCCAAGAGGTGATGGTGGTTTCAGAGTGCATGATTTCTATCCTTATCAACTCCCCTTCAGCCCAGCCCACTGGAGCATCCTTTATGCCTGCCTGGAACGAGCAGGAATAACTGCAGGAAAATCAAAGCCCTGGTATCTCCTCCCATTCCTGTACAAAGTAGGAGCTACTTTGTATTCTGACTTAAAAATACAGAAGCTGTACTAAATGCCTCGTGTTCTGTTTCCATCTTCTTTGCCAATTTGCTGCCGCTTTAGTGTTGGCCTCCACACTTTAAAACAATTGCCTCATTAGCAAAGTTCAAGTACCAGCCATATTTCCCTTAGCACTTAACGTCACTCCTTTCCCTGTGAATTTTATTGCTCGGCTAACCTCAAATAATCTTAAATAGCTGCTGCTTCTTTCTATTGTTTTGTCCACATTAAAATAAAAAAAGCAATCTTGCAGATACCAGCGTGTGATGAGCAAGGCCGTACCTTGTGCCAGAATTTTCTTTTTAATCTGCATGTCTGTTAAATAGTAAATATTCATGGATGGATTAGTTTAAAAAAAATAAAAGGGGGGGATGTTTCCATAATTCCTCTCAAGTCCTTTTGCTGAAAGCTCAAGCCTTAATTTTTTTCCAGATGGCTATCCATCTATATGTATTTATTGTGAATATCTGAGGTATGCAGAAAGCTAACGTAAGATTAGTAATAATAACAATTAATTGCAGGACTTAATTACAATGTAATAAACATCAATAGTAATATGTGCATTAAAATAGGCTGTCAATGGCTCCAAGCACTTAAGAGCTCATAAACAGAATCAGATATTTCTTGTAGCTGCATGTGGATTTACCACAATAGGGAATCACAGGATGTGTGAATTCATGGTAGACTATTTCAAGAGGACAGCGATTAATGCCACTTGGTAATTGCACAGCACAAAGGGCAATAAAGACAGTGCTTATATAGGGGGAAAAAAAGATCATAACTATCAGTACTCTTTCAGAGCCATATCATATTAATTCAGAAGGGAGATTTAAATTGTTATGCCTTATTTATGATTTAGATATAAAATTCAACAAATGAATGCTTATCCTTGGGATTCATTCTACTCAATATTCTGCTTTTCATAAAGCCCACAGTTTGTCTTCATTCATGAACCATTGTAAATCAGATGACACTTGACAGGGCATTTTTGTATTTCATCTTTTTAGCAAAGCAGAGGAGCAATTGCCAATAGAGAACGTACATAAATGAGACCAAGGGTATCCACAGAAAATTCAGTCAACTGCTTCTATTGTTATTTCAAGCACATAAGAAGATGGGCCTGTATCTCACTTAACCCATTTACACTCAATTTTAAACTTATAAAAATGAGCTGATGGGTGCAGATGGCTGCAGGGTGATTTGTGGTTACAAGCACAAAAAAGGATCTAGAGCCCTGGACTGGCAACAGTTTCCATGGGCTTGGGGTACTCGTACCTCTGTTTATAGCTGAGCAAAGATACTGCCTCGTGTTTAAAAACACTTCTGTGACAAGCAACTTCATATTGATAGAATTAAAGTAGCAGTAAAAAGTAAAATTCCCCTGGATTTATTCCTTTTAGGTAGGAAATGGCCTAAGAGAAAATCAGCCAAGGTTTAGATCACCATGTTACTAATTCAAGTAGCCCCGCATGCTAATGCTTTGGAAATATCCCAACATACAGACTGAAGAAGTTGAAATAATGGTACAAAAACACTTTGAAAGTGTTACCTGGAATCAGAAGATGAGAAATTGAGTCTAATTTGTTTTTTCCCCAGTTCATTTTTGTTTACTGTCAGCTACTGAGCAGTTTCGTTTGTATCTATCAATAGAAGACTTAGGAGGTCTGGAAGTCCCTGTGTCCACTAACAATAGGTAATTCTGGATGTGCCCACCCCAGCTCTGCTGTGAGACCACTGAAAGGCAGTTTGGCAGGGAAAACCCAAGTGAAGGACTGTACTGTCGGATGCAGAGCCCCGAATAAGCTCACAGTTTGAACAGAAGTCTCCTCTTTAGCAACAGCAGTCATTCCTGAACCTCCCAGAGCAAGCTGACTCCCAGCACTCTCCAAGGAGGTTAAAAAAAATAAATTAAAACTGCAACTTTATCATATCATGCTTCCCAGGGCTCTCCCAGAGACCAAGCTTGGAGTCTGTACAACAGCTCTGCCTCAAGCAGGACCCCTGGCATAGCCAGAGGCCATCCCTCAGATCTCCAGCAACACGAGGCACCTTGAAACAGACACAGACAGACACATGCAGACAGACTGTCAGCATCAGGATGCCGGGAGGCTGCAAGGAAGTTCTCTGCATGGGAGGAGGTTGGACAAAGAAGATGCAACTCTACAGCATTTCTTGCTTCTTCCTGTAATCACTGTACCCACACGCTGCTGATGGGTGTTATCAGAATTATCTGTGTTTACAGAAGCATAAGGTTTTGTTTGCTTTACAGAAAGCATGTTTGTGTTAGAGAGCAAAGCAAGGGGGATTGGTTTTGGATGGCCCTTGATGTCTTGATGTCTGCAACTGAGATGCGTGGGGCAGGGAAGAATTAGGATTGCAAGAAATGCTTGGGTCCAGTGGCAAGTTGCTTCATCAGTGGGAACCAGTGTTGCACTTGAGATAATTCTCTGCTTCAGGGAACAGTATTAAAGAGGAGGAAGTGCTCTAGGCACCTGCTACATCCCTCCTGCCAAAGTACACTCAGCTTCTTCCCCAGTCTGCTCCAGCCTATCATACAGGCATAGGATCTTTCTTGCAGCTCTCACTGAATATGCATTTAGATGACTTGGATTTATTTCAGTCTTACCTGATACATTCAGAAATTAGTCTGTCAGTCAGTAGAGAACCGTGTCAGCTCTAACCATAGATGTTACCAGCAAAACATGTGATAAACCAAAAATTTCCTCAATACAGTTCATTCAGTAGCAGATGGTATTCAGTATAGAAAAGAAGCACAAAAATAATCACCCTGAGCCTGGCTGCATTGCTGGATAGAAATGTGCAGAGAAATTGCACATTTTGTCTACACAAAAGAAAAGTAAATCATTTTCACATCCTGTAGCTCAAGATCTACTCCCCAAGTCCTCCCTCTCCACAAAGCTGTCACGGCACTGGCTCAGACTGAAGGACATGGGGGATTTCAACCCTGCATCTCCTCTCTCCACTCTCAGAGAGGTCAATAACACATGAAATAGTGTAGAGACAACGTGACACACAGCGGTGCCGACACGACTCAAAGGAGATTTTGCATCTCATTCCACAGGGACAAACACCAAATATCCTTAAAGTACCATTCGCCCCATCTTAGCTGTCAGATGCTCTCTGATGAACAGGATTTCACACCAATAAAAAAAAATAATAATTTTTGCCCATATAAGGCCTAGGAACAGTAAAATATTTCAACCAGGCAACACAGTTAAATCATCCTTTCTGCCAAACATAATTCAGAGTATGTAACAAAGCCTTCCCAAGCTCAGGAAAGCCTCCTGTGTTAGCCAAAGCCATCTCACATGATAACTTCTCCTGTTGAATCTTGAGTACAGATAACTGGTTTTTATGATTTTTTACTGACCACAGTAAATGACTACACCTTTCTAACAACTATTTTTGTTAGAACAGAAAACAGCATTTAATCCTTCTCCATGAGTGCAATCTGGTTGTTACCTTCACTGATTAAAGAGCAAAATGTTATCACTGATAGGTCTAAATTTACCACCTAATAGGTGTTATTATAAATGCCTTGTGTGAGCTCACTTGCTTTACTAGACTAGATTAAAATCTAATCTAGATATGTCTACATTAAAATTAGCTTTTGTTTGAACAGTAAAATATATATCCAGATCTAAATACGTCAAATGAAGAAAAATCCTTTTTTTTTTTCCTCCAGGCATCTTTGTTGCAATGACTAATTGCTCTTAAAAGTAAATAATAAAATTCATAATTAGCTTTCTTGATTACTCAGAATACTCTGACCCTTATGATATTCATTTTTCATGTTGCATTTAATAAGCAATAGGCTGGGGGATGGGGAGGGAAAGCAATCTATATTTTCTGCAGGAGAAGGGAGATGGAAATGAGAAAACCCCAGGAAAACACAGATTCATCATCAAATGGAAAAATTTTCACAACATGAAAACCTAGAGAGCTCCACTGAGTTCATTAATTGTACCAATTAAGTCTAGTTAATAACAAGATCTTATTTTTAGTGCTTAAATCTTTCCATGTTGACTTATCAAGTCAAAGGACAAAATATCTGAGCAGAGTCTAAAGAAAAGTTTGAACTTATTCCATTGATGGTTACATAGATTGCAGAGAGGCTCTCCCAAGAATCACTTACATTCACTCCAGCTCAAAATTTTACATTTAGATTAGCAAAGGCCTCTTGCTGTTAATATACAGAATACACAAAACACATTCACAGCCATAATTCAAGTCTAGCACTTTATTTCTTCTTTTCCTGTAGCTACAGGGAAGAATATCTTCTCATGTATTAGCCTAACAGATCACTATCACAGACAGATGTTTGACACTCAGGTTTATGAACTGTTTATCACCTGACACAAAGAGTTTGATTTTTAGAGCCAGCATCATCAAAATGCTCAGCCACCTGGTGGGAAAATCTCATTGTTTACTGCTTAGCTCCTGCCTAAATTCCCTTCCAGTCTCCAAAAGGCCAACTTGGCAGCAGTGGCAATGTGTGTCCACATTGCCAAAGCTCACATTCCTTGTGCTCTGAGGGGGCTAAGGGGCAGGTTTGCTGACATCAGGAACCCCTTGAATTCATGTGGCAAGCCCTCAATTTTTAGGAATGCTGAAGTAGTCATTCCCTGGGTATATCTCTCATGATATATTGGTTTATTTTTTTCTTTCTCACTGTGAATCCACAGGCTTCAAATGAAGACAATATAACAACTGGTCTTTTTTTCTAACTCTATCTTTTCTGTCCAGTAAGGTTGTCATCTCATGAAAGTCACCTTAAAATAATGGGACCAAATAATTATACCCACGTGTATATATTTAATTTTGTCAATCATCAATCTGAAGGCTGAAGAAACACTTCTGTGGAAAGTTAACTGTAGCACAACAGGTGCAAGTGGGTAAGTAAGAACTTTTAGATGAGGTAGTATTTTTCTGAAGCACCTCAGAAGCTAAAATTGAAATTACTAGGGGAAAAAAAAAATCCAGCTTTGCTGCCTGGTAGGATCCAGTGCAACCTTCCCCTAGAGCAACAACAACCCAACAATACAGCAATTCTGAGATCTGAAAAGTCCTTGGAAGAATATGGGAAGACATGCACTGTGACACTTTATTTGCTGATTTCTTGGACCTCACACATCCTTGGAAAGGGAAAAGGTGGCACCTTCCTGTAAACACTGACACAGAGGAACTGTTTTCATGTGTTCTGCAAGCTCTGGTTTTGCTTTGGCAGTAAGTTATATTTCACAATATCTCTGCAGAAATAATGTTGGAAGAGAGCAATAACTTACCAAAAAGGCATAATAGATAATAGTGACCCCTTCATTACTAGAAATGGCATCTGCTAAATAAGAATTTATCCTAGGTGTGAGATATATGCTTCAGTCACCTAATTTACATGAATAGGAAGTTTCATTACCCAAAACAATCTATCTTTAAAGCAAAGCTCAATAGGTGGTAGCATTGTATGTCCAAAATAAAGAACAGTAAGGAGGAAGTTTTCAGGAGAGCTAGTGAGCATCCTCTCACTGACACTTTTCTGCAAAAGCATGTTCAGAAAGCCATGCACATCCTTCATTTTAGACTTCATCACCCACTGCATACACCCCGGGGAAGGAGAACAAATGAAGCATGGAAGGGAAAAGAAATCCATCAAACCCCTGAATGCTGGGAGAGCTCTTCTGCAGGAAGGAGCCACGAGTTAGATAAGGAGACCCTGGGGCAAAGACCCTTGCTTGAAGATTGTGTGTACTGATGCATACAAAGAAATATGAAAATCTACACATGTATGCATTCTACATAGCAAACACACTTTGTATAAATACATAACTGAATCAAAGAATATCCAGCTTCTCATTCCTTTGCATTGTAGGGTATGAGAACAGTTAAAACACCTGTGATCCAAACCAAATACCTGTGATCAAAACACATGAATTCCCCACTGCTTTGTCTTGGGAATATTTGTCTGATCAACAAGTGGCCACACAGACACAATAAAAGCACTTCTTTTTCTAGATCCAGACTTTCAAACCTCCTATAGCTATATTAATAGTATTAACTTCATGGGAAAGGCTTCTAATTGCTTCTGCAGAGAAAGGAGCTTAGACATCTCCTAATGCACAGCTGTTCTCTAAGCTGGCTTTCCAATACCTGGATTTATCTCTTGTATTTCAAAAGCAGTTTATAGAGCTAGGATGTTAAGGGGCAACACTTCTCACTGCTTGGGGTTTTTCTAGTTTGCTTTTGTATTCTTGTTTCAGTCCTCCTAGACAAGAATGCATTTTAATCCCGTATTTTCCTAATTAGGTGTTATGATAACAAGAATACCATGGATGAAGTTGAGAATATAATGTGGAATTTCACATCTCCCCAGTCTACCAATTTAAGAATTGGTTAGAATATAAGCACAAGCCTGCATGACAACTGTGTGAATGGTCCAAACTGAAAACAACTTCTTACAGATAAACAAATAAATGCAAAATTATCTTTCATTCAGAAAGGATGACTATTTGCTGTAGTCATTTTGCTGCAGTTACAATGCAGTCCAGGCAAAACAGGGAAACTCAGCATCTCTTCCTTATTCCCTTTCTGCTCAGCTAAAGAAGCTATTTTCTCTCCATCACTCTAGACTTACCTTTGCACTTCTGCTTCAGCCTTTGAAAGAAACACTATGGGGAGTGTTGCAGGGAGACAAAGCACCTGACTGCTTGGAGCTGTAGCTTCTGGATGCTGAGAGCAGTCACAGGAGGCCTCTTCCCAGCTCTCTCACATCTCCTCCCTGGGCCTTGCTTGCAGAGGGCACAAACACACGTGGGCAGAAGTACCTGCTCTGACTACCCACCACACAATTCACAGAAGTCACGTCTCCTGCACAGGAGGGAAGAGGCAATGAAGAAAAGATCTCTTTCAGCTGACATATATTGTTGATTAAAAACTCGTGATGTAGCCATGTGTTGCTGGTAAAGACAGTAATCAAAACATTAGAGCCCTTAAAGAAACAATACTAAAACTCAATTTCCGTTATAAAACAATACAAAAAAAATTTTAAAAAACCCTAAACTCATTATAAGTTGGAATCAAACAGATCTCCTGACTTTTTCCAGGCATCTCAAGCTGAAACAAAGGTGACGTATTTCTTCCAAGAGTGATAATTCTGTTTCGTTCCATCTGAGATTTGTTACAGGACTTAACAAGCACAGGACAATAAATGCCAGAGCCATTCTACTTAGCCAGACCTTTTCCCCACAGAATAAATGAAAAAATAATACAACTGCACCTGCAGAGAAAGAAGAAAATAACAAGCTTTTTCTTGTCCTCCTTTAGTCAGGCCACAGCAGCCCCCAAGTGGTAAAATGGAAACTCTCCTGTGAGTTAACCCAAAAGCAAGCCCCAAAAGCTTCTTCTCACCTGAAGTAGGACCCAGTTTTAATCTCCCTGCTGAACTGACTCACAAGGGCTTTTTTTTTAATTACCAAGTAGGGTTGCCTGCTCAGCTGTGACCACTTTTAGCATATTTCAGGTGGGTTTTTTTCCCCTCAAGCTGAATTTGACAAATAAATTTGTTGTAAAATAGAAGAGGACAAGTTTTTTAGAAAACATGGAAGCTTTCAGACCATTTAAAATAGATATAACGTGTTCATTTCATTCACAAAAGATGGTTAAACAAACTGAAAGTGGAAGTCCTTATTCTGCATAAAAGAATTGTTTGGTATTGGACAACAGTTTTATTCTTAATTTTTGTAAGGACTTTTGAAGAAGTGCCTGTTTAATGGGGTGAATTCTAAGATCAAAATAGGAA
This sequence comes from Erpornis zantholeuca, assembly GCA_013400515.1. Lineage (NCBI taxonomy): Eukaryota > Metazoa > Chordata > Aves > Passeriformes > Timaliidae > Erpornis > Erpornis zantholeuca. The sequence continues at coordinate 129,989 of VZTN01029281.1, read as the reverse complement.
TAAATAAGAGGGAAAGGAATCAGATATTGCAGCAAGTTGTAGAGGTGAGGACTAGATTCTCATTATGCTAATACCTGGGTGTGTTGCAAAAATTAATTAATTTTAATTGCACTCTTTGTGAGTTGAGGGGACAATAGTATCTCTGTTATATGGAAAGGAACGGAAACACAGACACCTTCATCATGGGGATCTCGTTTGTTCAATGTGGTACATGATGTTTCAGAGCACACAGTTATATTGCACTTGGCATGGTTAAAGTCCAGCGTTTCCACACAATTTCTCTGAAAAAAGAATGAGGACAACATGATCAGTCTGCTTTTTGAAACAGTATGCTCCTAGCATCCTCATTCTAGAGTACGAATTGTGAATTAATAGTTAATAGCAGAGGGTAAAAAAAAATAAAAACAGTAATAACAACAATAATTTAAGAATTCCATCACAGTTTCTGTAACACCTGATATTATTAGCACTTTATAAGACAAATCATTATAAGAACAGATAGAAACATTTGCAGATAGCATTGGCTGTATGAGAATTAATGTTGAGTGGTCTGTTTTCAGAGTCAGCTACCCTTCACTTCCTGAGACCTGTATCTGATGTTAATGATACAACAGGATCTAATTAATGAATAGTTAAGTGTGTACCAGGGAAATCCTACCTTTTTCCCTACTTCTGAAGGTAAAATTCATGGCCATTCCCTGCTAATTGCATTGTATGGATTACTTAAGTGCCAGCATAAGGTGCATGAAAAAGATAACACTAAACTGGGAGATGAGCAGAAAGGATCTGACCTTCTTAGTCAAGGTCATTGATAGTGTAATTATTCTGATAAGCCAGGCATAATGATCTCCTGTACTATCAAGACACCCAGGCTATTCAGTTCAGCAAAAACACATTGTATTTTCCAGTATAGTCCATACTGATGCTTTTTAAACGTGCCATAGGTTAAAGCTACCCATGCCAAACTGCTCGACCACAGGACTGCGTGCTAGGATAAAACTGCCAATGGAAAAAAGAAAGGTTTTGGAAAGGGTTGTTGCATGCAAGGCTGCCCTAGCTCTGCTATTAGAGAGGCAAAAGCAGGTGGATCCAGGTTTCTTAGTTCTAGCCAGGAGCATTTTGCTCTGGGAGGTTGGGGTTGTGAGCGGGGCAGCAGAGCAACCTCAGACCTTGCTGCAAAAGAGCCCAGAGTTAGTATGAGAGGTCTGGAGAGAGGGCCAAAGCTGAGGGGGAGACATCTCACAGGCTGCACCAGAAATCCTGGCTAAATCAATTGCTTTTCCATCCATGGATTCTCACATTACTGTCCCACCAGCACTACTGCAAACTTCAGGAGAAAAAAAGAAAGGGAGAAATTTCTCTCCCACTGACCTGTGTTTGTAGAATCAGATGAAATGAGCCCATGTGGGCTGTACAGCAGGGTGCAAAGTCCCAACAAACAGTGTGTTGAAAGAAAGCTCAGCCCTCATAATAATCCCTGAATTTAAAAAAGCCTTAATCTTTATTCACAAGGAAATCACTTATGCATGCGCTATTGACAGGACAAAATGCAGGTTTCATTGAACTTCAGTCTGACTGCACTTATTTCCTTTCCATTCCTTAGGCTCTACAAATAAACTTCAACCTATCCAGGAAGAGTGTGTTATATCATGCAGGTCCCTGTGAAATCCAGGCAAGGATTTTCAGCACGTAGGAAGCACACCTGGCCTGTGATTGAGACACTGGAGCAGCGCAACACGAAATTGCTTCAATTCAACACATGACCAACCACTGTGGACTGTTCTGTGTGACTGGCAAGAAATCCTGTACCCACCCCAGTGGGACAGCTATTCCCCACTGATTAAATGCAGGGGGGAAAGGGCTGGGCAGCTCTTGGGAAGGCAGCCAGGCAGCACACGAAAGGCTTCGGAAAGAATCAGCCCTCCAAGGGTCTGTGGAGCCTCCTGCCAGAGCTGGAAGCAGACCTGTGCCTGTCTGGAGAAACAAGGCTGCAAAGAAATAATCCTTTAGTATTGAAACTAAATGAAGTTGAGTCCAACAAGCTGCATCAGCTTTTCAAGTTCCTGAAGTTTTGCCACAGCTCAGTTGTCTTTTGGAGTCCTTTCTGTGCTGCAGCAGTGGCAGATTACATATTTATTTGATAAGAATGATGTCTTTGCAGCCTCAGAGGGAAATACAGTGATCCCCATTGCAGATATCAAAATTTTATGGTGGTTTGTGCCTTGTTCTGTGTATTTGCTGTTCAGCAATATATCATGTGCTCAGCAGCGTCTGGGCTGGGGTAGATGTTTGTACTGCCACACTTAATCTTCTGATCAGCACATCATCTCTGCTTTTGTTTGTTTGTTCACAGGTCTAATATAGCTGTAAGTAAAGCAGCAGAGATTTAAATAATTAATCATTAAAATAATTAAAATCATCACATTGTAGTGGTATGATTTTTCCCTCTGTTCCCTTGCATGTATTTCATTATCCTACTGGCAAAGTCTGTAGTATAACACAAACATAGGAGTCCAAAAGATGTATAAAGCATGAAAATTCATTGACAGAGACATATGATGGAGAATAACAGAGAACATACCTCCCTATTCCAACATAGCTCCTAAATCATATTTTTCTTCTGTTATGTATGTTCACACAGAATGTTTTTGTTCTTTGTGCAACCACTGAGGCTGGTTTAAGAGCTGAGACTGAACAGCTCAGAGGTAACACTGGAGTGACATTTCTGTCTTATTTCTGGATCTAGTTCATCATGAGTCCAAGGCAAGAAAAGTCCAAAGAGCACTGCAAAACAATGTGATTTGGGAAAATAATCTCATTGACCATTTAATTGTCACTTAAGTACAGTCTCAAAGGATGAGATGGAACAGGTTTTTTCCTTGGTGACCTAGCCACTTTAATCCTTGGATAGTCTATCAGCTTTTCTTTTCAAGACTAGGATATTTGTTCTTTGACTCTGCAATAGTGTTATTTCATCTGACTCCACATAGGTAAACCCTTTTTTCTTGATTTCGGGTCAAGGAATGTGCTAACTACACTCTACACAATAGAAGTCACTGAATTGCTATGTAAGCTGTTAGGAAAATTAATGTATTCAAGTCTCTGCAAACCTCCTTCTTCCTTAATCCTCATTTCAGGGTTTGCAAATCTTCTTTTCCTTGGTGACTCTACCTCTCCCGTGCAATATGTATCTTTAATTACATTTTGCTATACATAATCCAAGCCATCCCGTGTCATGTATGTGACAACACAGAAAATGGTTTTGAAGCTGGGATGGCAGTGAGGCTGAAGGAAGGCTGTCAGGAAAATAAAGAAATACTGTATGTTGTCTCCTGTGTTTTGAAAGGTTCAAGGTCATAGGTAAAAACAAAAAATCTGAAATGTTTCAGGTTTTGCTAGTTTCCCATTGTTACATTATCTTGACAAAGAAAAAAAAGCAGCAAAAAACCCTTCAAATTTTAAATTTCTTAAATTCTTTAAATGATATTCACTGTCTCTCTAGGTTTATACAAATCACTTTTCTCCTGCTTTAATTCTCAGACAGAAGAGAAAGCTTTCCCTGAAAAAGAAATTTCTTTTTCTGTGTTTTTGTATATGTTTCTTGTTTTTCACAAGGTTCACAGCAGCTGTGGAAAATGAATCAGTTAAAAAGTATTGCTTTAAGAGGAAAAACACACTCCATCGCCTTTCATGCAGTAGTCATCCACAGGGCTAATTTGAATATATGAGAAAACAAAAGGCTTCTGAGGGCTGCAGTAGTAATCAAAGGAATTGCCTGGGTTGGATAGGGAATCAAAAGCAAGGATGCAGGGTACATGATGGACCACCGCCCACGCAGGCCAAGGATGATGTTTGAGAGTTGCTTGTACAGCTGCTAAGCTGATGAAAGACTGCTGTCCCAGGTGAGAGAATGTTTCTTGAGTATTACTTGGGAACAAGCAACAACTGGACTTGCCTTGCCCTTTGGCTCATGCTGTATCCTCCTCCAATCAAGGCCAGGCTGCCTTGATTTTTTGAGAGTGTATCTTGCTCTGCCTTGCCACAATTATGTAACTACTGTACAGAGTCATAAACATCACCCCCTCTCTCACCCCACTGCTAGTGGGACAGACAGAAAAATCAAGATATTCCTAATAATTGATCATTCTCAAAACTGTTACACCAAATGCTTTTAAAAGCTGAACCATGTTACAAGTATGCTAGCAGTGCCAGGCATTTTTAGAGCCTTGGGTCTTATATGCCATTAAAACATTTGATTGGAGGTGCCTTGAATATGGTCCTCCTGTTATACTGTCTGTTGCTGTATTTCTGCCCTTGTTAATTAAGCAAGAAATTTCCCTTTTCCCCTCCCGTCTTTAGTAAATTAGACTGCTTACTTTAGTCTGCTCCAAATGGTCATTAGCTGAGTTATATTTCATATGCAGGATGAGAAGATGGGATTTATTGTAGACATCCCACAATTCCAGATGTGGTTGCCTGGTCAGGGACTGAAAAAGCCAATTCCCTGCCCTGCCCCCACTTCATTCCTGTGTCAGTATTGCCTCTTAGTAGCCAAGTAACATGCCAATGCCATCTGAGAGGGAGCACAGAAGAATACACACCATAAATGCAAAATTAATAAAACTTCCAGTTTGCTCTGATGAAAAAAAAAAACCCACAAGATTATTCTCAGCTACAGGGAAGCAAATATAGTACAAGAGAACAATAGGCATGGATGGGAGGATTACAGATTTCTCCGTTCAAAACAAATTATCTTAATTAAACAAGTCTTTCTTCTCTCTTCATCTCTCCTTTTTTTCTGCAATTATTTTGCTCAACAATGAATACTGCACTCAGTCTGCACACAGTAATGAAAAAGAACAGCTGCGTGTCTGTTTCCACAGCAGTCAAAGAAAAAGGCAAATAATCTTTTTTTTTTTGTTTTCCTTTTTTTTTTTGCAATCATGCCTTTCTGATATGGTGGTGCATTTTAGACATTTAGCCCAGTGGATGTCAGGAATGCTGCAATGATTACATATTATCTTGTCACATCTGTTCAGATGAAATACATAACTCTTAAAATACCTAGGTTGTTATAGCTTATTAGTCACCTATCTACACTGGCAAGATATGATATTTCAGGTCAGATTAAGACCCATGCTGTGATAGAAAGTCAAGGGGTAATGTGGGAGTTGTTAATAGGTCTGAGAGGAAACCTTGTATTTGCAAATAGACCTCCCTTAAAAAAAATAGAGAATGAAACAGGAAACAAATTAACAGTGAGAGGATTAAGCAAATAGGGATCCTGTTATAAGAAAAGAGCAGCCCTGTCATAGTTATGGTACTCTCCTCAGAAATTAAAAGAGGAGGACACATTTCTCATAGGAGACAACAGAGAGTGTGGGAGCTCTGGGTCAAAATCTTTCACACAGACAATTTCTCCAAAACTGTTTGGTGTTCTATGGAGTCTGTTTTCTCTAAATTTTTCTCTACACAGATTTTACTCTGTATGGTTGAGGTCTACTGGCAAGACTATGCAAAACAAAATTATTGTCTGATTCTGATGGACATAATGTGTTGAAGAGCATACCTAATTATAAAATTTAATTTGCCAGGAATGGGAGCTAGGATTATATTCCCCATGACAACTAATGTGTTAACGAGCTGTCTGCATACCCCAGGTTACCCTGCTGATTGTGGTACTCTGTGAACAATGAACACAAGTATTACAGAAACATCAACTTCACAGTGTTTTCAAGTTTTGGGAGAGGACTATCATTTATTTTGTGCAGGTTTCATTGCAGTATGCTTGAACTGGTGGAGGCGAACGGGCTGTTGTAGCAGTGAAGAGAACTCCAGGTGTCTTTGGGTGTCTTTGGTCTGGATTTCCAGCCATCAGCATGGAAACTGAGAAGAGACAGAATATGGTAGGGAGATGGTTGCCATGTTTCCTATGTCCTTTTCCAGGTGCACAGATTTACAGAGAAAAACTGGGTGACTCCTTGTTCTCTACGATCCACATACCCACAGATAAATCTATGTTTGCCTATACTTTCCTGGGAATGGGCTTCTGGCATGAGATGCCAGCTAGAAATCTGTGTAGCATCCTTACCTCTCTTTAGACAGCTGAACTTTGTATATTTATCATTAATCCCAAGCTCCAAGATTTTTGTCTCCTTTGTCAAAACCTCTTGCAATCTTCCCTCAGTTTAGGTTACAATACAACATGTGTGAAGATGGACACCTGTGCCTGTCTGGGTCTGTATGGAAGGAGGGCATGCCCTGGAGCCAAGGACTGCAATCTGTGGCTTCTTATTTAGTTGTATAGCTCATGTTCCGGATTTTCGGGGTCTTGTCATAGAAAGGTATTAATTAACAGAGAAATATACAGTAGAAAGTAGAGTAAGTGCTTTGAAATGGGTACATTCAAGAGTTAAAGGAGCCAGAATTTACCTGCTTGAACTTTAGCCAGTAATTTGACTGAGAGTAACTCTCTGAAAAAACACAACAGTCAGAAATCTTTGCCAGTAATACATATTTAAGTAGCAGAAGCTGGCCCAGAGCACAGATCCAGCTGATACAGCTGGTATGCTTGTGGGTTTTTCTTAGTTAGCTCTTTTATGGTCTGCTCTTCCCCAGCTACTAATTTTAGAGATTGGGAGGTTTTAACATTATGAGAGCTCTTGGGAAATAAGCAATAGAATTGATTGTGCCATTTCTTTTGGGAATACTTTTGTGTATTTCTTCTAATCCTAGTGTTTTGGTCATGTAAATAGAGATTACGTGAAAGAACACAAAAGATGGTAAGCTACAGAATCTCCTCCCTCTTGTGAGCACAGATGGCAGCACCTTGGCTGGAAATCTCTCAGTTGTAGGAGATCAGGGGAGGGTAAAGGAGATTTCTTTTGAGTGATGTAGGCTGGGCTCCTTTTCCAGATTTCTGTCTGATCACTCAGGTTAACAGCAAAGAATTAGCAGCACTGAAGGGACCAATCTGCTGGGAGACTTTGGCAGCTGCAGTTCTGCACCGTGTGTGTTGTGCAGCACCTGTCTCTGGTACTCAGTTAACACATACTGGAAGGCAAAAATTCAATCATTTGCACTTACAGGAAAGGGCATGTGAAATTACAGGGTGAAGGAAGACAGAAGCTTGTACCTGTTTGATGGTGCAGTGGCAGAGCTTCAGGAAGAGCAGTAGCTTTCCAGTGGTGACTCCACCAGCAGCAAAGCTCACAAGATCTTCCTGTCATGTTGAAACTAATGGCAGTTTTGCAGTTTAACTTGAAGAGAAGCAGATGTTCCATAGAAGGAACTTCTGCAGCAGCATGCGATTTGCCACCAGACATGGTGTGCCAAAAGTAGTGACAGGATACTGTCCTTGCTCCTTTTCTTCTTCCAGCATAAATGTACCTCTTCTGAAATCTCATCTCTGCAGAGCTTGATTTATAACATGAACTCATTTTCAGCAGAAATAGTGAGCTGAGTTCATATTTTGTCAATAGTAGAAACAACTTGGTCCTGAGGCTAAAGCGCTCCGGACCTCTCCAAAGGGAGACAGGTGGAAGAGTGAGAGAGATCTGCAGAGGAATGTGTCCAGGGCATGCCTCATCTTTTTTCCATACTTTCAGAGTCACTAAAGAAAGGGAAGGAACCACCATACCACAGGTGGGTGTCTAAAAGCATACACATACCATTGCTTCATAGAGAGGTGCAAGGAAGAGAAAGACCTGAAATGAAAGAGAAAACAAGGATAGAGCAGAAAATAACCAGTGGTGAACAAGGCAAGGTGGACAAAGGCAATGAACTGTTGCTAGCTAACAAAGCTAAGGGTGATAATAGACCCCTGTTTAATGGAGTAGGCATAAAAGAAGAACCAGGGAAAAGTATGACAACTGAAAAATGAGGGGGATAAGCAAATTAACAAGAATTTTATGATGGTGGGGGTAATGATCTGTTTTCTTATATCAGTCACCCAGAAGAGGAAAATGATGAAGAGGTATGAGAGACTATGCATTAATGAGATAACAGTTGACAAGTAGTGGAATAACATTACAGAATTTTAGGAAGAAACTTTACTTAAGCGTTGGGAATAATCAAAGTGTGTCAAAATCTCCATAACTGTTCAAATTCAAGCTACAAAATTTTCAGTAGAGCTAAAAAAATTTGCCACCGTGACAGGGCCCAATCCAAGGGGTGATGCAGGTAACAGTGTCCATGAACACTCAGACACTGTTTCCTTGCCTTTGGTGGGCTTGCATTCAGACCTGAACAGGTCGTGTGGGGTGCTCTGTCCTGCAAAGCAGGAGACTCTGGACTTTGTCAGTGGGCAGTAAAATTTTAAGCACAGAAGTGGTTCTCTTATCTGCCATGTGATTCTGAAGTTGCTCATAGTTAAGCATGTGCTTTGCTCAGCCTGGAGCATATCACTGCAGTTTTCAGGACTGACTCCCTCTGAATTTGGTGTTTCCGCTTTCCCAAGCTCTGGAACTTGGTATCGAATGCATGGGAGCTGCCATGTTCTGCAATACACGTTTCCCAAAAGGGAAGGCATGAACTAGATCCATAAATACATTGTTACAACAGAAGAATTAAAATGAGGGTTATTTGTTTTGAAGAGGATTTATCCTCCCCTGTGTCCATAGCGGAAGCCATTAGCTTCTGATCAAGGTAAAACACAGTAAAAGAAGCAGAAAGTAACTGGTAATTGTTTATTTTAGTAATACTCTGCAAAACAGCTGCAGTTCTTGACACAGATCATAACTGAATTTCAAAACTGCAGTTTCTGTGGGCATAGGTTTATACTGTGCAAAAAAAGAAAGGGTGTTGATGCTGGGTTTAGGGATTTTCACTCAGAGGGATTTCTGAATTAAAATTAGAAATGCACAAATGAAAGTGGGAATGACAAGGCTGCTTTCCAGCTTGTTACTTATTTTATATGTGGAATTAATAGATTTGTGATTGCTAATTGGAAAGGGGACAATTCCTTACCTAGGAAGACATTTCTATTCAAATTCATGTATTTCCACATTAAAAGAGGATTAAAAAATTATTAGCTTTTTATGTTCCAGTTAGCATTCATATTTCCTAGCATCTCAATATTTAAATTTAAAATATTTCTATGCACTGCCTGGAACACTATTTGTATAAATGCTTTTTCTTTTATAAACTTCATTAGAAATAAGGCAGCAAGATATTCTGCTGTTGGCAAGAGGCAAATCAAATCACCACCCTTCTAATCCAGTAATGTGTTTACAGAGAAGAAAGAGTATGTAGGTACCATGTGTCCCCAGCAGGGTAAGGCTGCTACAACTGGAGGGTGGTTTGTCTCTGGATTTTAGCTTTTCCTAAAGTGTGGATTTTCCTGTAATGCAGGAGGCTGCTTGTAAAAACAGATTTCATCCTTCCAGAAGTCTCAGGTTAGTTTAATCTTAGCTTTATGTGAAGTATGAACTTTCTGGGATTAGACAAGTGGATAAAAATTATATAGTTCTTTTTCCTAGAGCCCTTAAAAAATAATCTAGTATTTTCATTTTGCATGTGTTAAAAATGTTAAAAAGCACAAACTTATTTCTTATCAGACTTAGAGAAGTGTGCTCATTTAAGTCTGTAATATTTCAAATGAATGACTGCTCTTCTAAAATCTGTTTATCTAAGGAGCTATTTCTTCCTTCCTGACACGCCTTTTATTTTTCAGTCTCCTGATAAAAAGATTGTGTTGTTTATCTGTTGAAATAATAACTCATTTCAACTGACCTGCCTTCTCTTTTTGTCAGAACTGCTGTCAAACACAGTCTCAGAGATTACTTGTCTTACTAGAGGGGGGGACAAAAAAGAGCTTTCACTGACACATGCTACCTGATCTGAAAGCAAACTGTCACTAGACATTTTTAAAATAAAATTTAAAGAGGATTTAAATATTAGACTCTTTTCAGCATTGCTGTGGTTTAACCCCAGATGGCAACTCAGCACCAGACAGGCAGCTGAGGCAACTCACCACCAGCTCGCTGTCCCATTGGTGGGGTGGGGGAGAGAGCTGGAAGAGTAAAAGTGAGAAAACTCATGGGTTGACATAAAGACATTGAATGGGTAAAGCAAAAGCTGTGCGCACAAGCAAAGCAAAACAAGGCATTCCATCACCACTTCCCATGGGCAGGCAGGTGTTCAGTCATCCCCTGGAAGGCAGAACCCCATGACATCCAATGGTGAGTTGGGAAAACAGAAGCCATCACTCCAAACATCCCCCCTTCCTCCTTCTTCCCCCAGCTTATATGTTGGAATGATGCCATATAGGATGGAATATCCCTTGGATCAGTTGTGGTCNGGCCCAATCCAAGGGGTGATGCAGGTAACAGTGTCCATGAACACTCAGACACTGTTTCCTTGCCTTTGGTGGGCTTGCATTCAGACCTGAACAGGTCGTGTGGGGTGCTCTGTCCTGCAAAGCAGGAGACTCTGGACTTTGTCAGTGGGCAGTAAAATTTTAAGCACAGAAGTGGTTCTCTTATCTGCCATGTGATTCTGAAGTTGCTCATAGTTAAGCATGTGCTTTGCTCAGCCTGGAGCATATCACTGCAGTTTTCAGGACTGACTCCCTCTGAATTTGGTGTTTCCGCTTTCCCAAGCTCTGGAACTTGGTATCGAATGCATGGGAGCTGCCATGTTCTGCAATACACGTTTCCCAAAAGGGAAGGCATGAACTAGATCCATAAATACATTGTTACAACAGAAGAATTAAAATGAGGGTTATTTGTTTTGAAGAGGATTTATCCTCCCCTGTGTCCATAGCGGAAGCCATTAGCTTCTGATCAAGGTAAAACACAGTAAAAGAAGCAGAAAGTAACTGGTAATTGTTTATTTTAGTAATACTCTGCAAAACAGCTGCAGTTCTTGACACAGATCATAACTGAATTTCAAAACTGCAGTTTCTGTGGGCATAGGTTTATACTGTGCAAAAAAAGAAAGGGTGTTGATGCTGGGTTTAGGGATTTTCACTCAGAGGGATTTCTGAATTAAAATTAGAAATGCACAAATGAAAGTGGGAATGACAAGGCTGCTTTCCAGCTTGTTACTTATTTTATATGTGGAATTAATAGATTTGTGATTGCTAATTGGAAAGGGGACAATTCCTTACCTAGGAAGACATTTCTATTCAAATTCATGTATTTCCACATTAAAAGAGGATTAAAAAATTATTAGCTTTTTATGTTCCAGTTAGCATTCATATTTCCTAGCATCTCAATATTTAAATTTAAAATATTTCTATGCACTGCCTGGAACACTATTTGTATAAATGCTTTTTCTTTTATAAACTTCATTAGAAATAAGGCAGCAAGATATTCTGCTGTTGGCAAGAGGCAAATCAAATCACCACCCTTCTAATCCAGTAATGTGTTTACAGAGAAGAAAGAGTATGTAGGTACCATGTGTCCCCAGCAGGGTAAGGCTGCTACAACTGGAGGGTGGTTTGTCTCTGGATTTTAGCTTTTCCTAAAGTGTGGATTTTCCTGTAATGCAGGAGGCTGCTTGTAAAAACAGATTTCATCCTTCCAGAAGTCTCAGGTTAGTTTAATCTTAGCTTTATGTGAAGTATGAACTTTCTGGGATTAGACAAGTGGATAAAAATTATATAGTTCTTTTTCCTAGAGCCCTTAAAAAATAATCTAGTATTTTCATTTTGCATGTGTTAAAAATGTTAAAAAGCACAAACTTATTTCTTATCAGACTTAGAGAAGTGTGCTCATTTAAGTCTGTAATATTTCAAATGAATGACTGCTCTTCTAAAATCTGTTTATCTAAGGAGCTATTTCTTCCTTCCTGACACGCCTTTTATTTTTCAGTCTCCTGATAAAAAGATTGTGTTGTTTATCTGTTGAAATAATAACTCATTTCAACTGACCTGCCTTCTCTTTTTGTCAGAACTGCTGTCAAACACAGTCTCAGAGATTACTTGTCTTACTAGAGGGGGGGACAAAAAAGAGCTTTCACTGACACATGCTACCTGATCTGAAAGCAAACTGTCACTAGACATTTTTAAAATAAAATTTAAAGAGGATTTAAATATTAGACTCTTTTCAGCATTGCTGTGGTTTAACCCCAGATGGCAACTCAGCACCAGACAGGCAGCTGAGGCAACTCACCACCAGCTCGCTGTCCCATTGGTGGGGTGGGGGAGAGAGCTGGAAGAGTAAAAGTGAGAAAACTCATGGGTTGACATAAAGACATTGAATGGGTAAAGCAAAAGCTGTGCGCACAAGCAAAGCAAAACAAGGCATTCCATCACCACTTCCCATGGGCAGGCAGGTGTTCAGTCATCCCCTGGAAGGCAGAACCCCATGACATCCAATGGTGAGTTGGGAAAACAGAAGCCATCACTCCAAACATCCCCCCTTCCTCCTTCTTCCCCCAGCTTATATGTTGGAATGATGCCATATAGGATGGAATATCCCTTGGATCAGTTGTGGTCAGCTGTCCTTGGCTATGTCCCCTCCCAGCTCCTTGTGCACCCCAACCCCTCACTGGCTGGAGAGGAGCAGAAAAGGCCTTGACATTGTGCAGGCACCACTCAGCTATAACTGAAACATCCCTGAATATGGTACAACTACTGCATCCACTATAACTTCCATTTATGTTTATAAAGTCCCTATATCCAAGCATTACTTCTGTCCTGATTCTAAAATATTTGAGTCTTCCTTCTTTGCAACACATTCAGGATATTCAGACATCAAAATTTCTGTAAAGAATCCAAAATTTAAAGCAATATATATAAAAAACATAAAAATAGAAGTATGTGCTATACATCTAGTTTTCCATCTTCATCATGATAATAATTCTTATGCAGATAATTTTGGCAATCTTGGTTGGACATCTTACAATTTCAGAATATTTGGAAGGAGTCCTAAATGCAACAAAACAGAGGATACAAAGGCAAGACCTCTGAGGAGAGATGCTAATAAGACAGTGTGTGCAAAATGTTCGCTAGGGACTCTATTGATCAAGAAAGATCATCTTAATCATAGATGAAAGAATGCCAATACTAGTTAAATACAAAGAGCAATTGGGGTTATGTGTGTGCTTATATATATATATATATATATACANNNNTATAAATATATAAATCAAGAGGTCTGGAAATTTTGTGTTAGTATGATAATAATTCCAGAGCAGTGGGACCAAGCATTTCCAAAAGTACCTACCATAAGGATGGCAGAATGGTGATGTTGTGCTGCTTCTGTGTGCTTTTTATGCCTCTAGAGAAAGACAAAAAGCGGGGCTGGGATAATAATGCAACCAAAATAAACTAAACCACCAGGGAAATGAAGATAGAGGCCAAGATGAGGATGCACACTCTTGTTTACAAGTCTTGCGTAAGAGTGGTAGAGATGAATGTATAATACAAGATCTGTTCTGCTGTTGGCTTGCTACGAGTCTAAACCAGACCTGGCAAAAGGATGAAAATATTATTTGGCAAAGGCTTAAAATAACACAAAATCTGGCTTGGCTTCAAGACGAGTTACAACAAAAGATGGTGGTTTTGAAATCACAGGAAAGAAATATTCTGGGAAGACAATTATTTTACTTGGAGGTTCTTTTTTTCTGAAAATAAAAGATATTTCATTTTAAAAATATTAAAAGATATGATAATAAAGAACTGAAAACCAAAAGAAGTCATTGCAGCTATAAGCAATTCATTTTGCAATGTCGAAATGGCAGCAAGCTTTGATCTTTTTATTATCAGTATTGCAGAGCAGGAGGGTGGCAGAGGTTTGGGAAAGGGAGAGAGAACCTCTGCTCTAGATGGGGAACTTATCAAGAGGAATAAAAGCATTTGAGGGCTTCTGACTATGCCATCAAGTGGGTGCTGCTTTCTAGGAAGGGCAGGGTTGCAGTATCAGAAATATTAGCAGACAAGCCCTGTTTTGTCCTTTCCCCTCGGTGTCTCCCCCCACCCTCCCCCGCTGTGTGGTGGGCTGCTTTCCCTCACATTTCCTCATTAACCACATCTTCAGTCTCTGCTCCATCTCTCACTTAGTATACTTGCTGTCACCAATAATATATTCCCTTTGATTCCCTTCCTCACTTTCTTCCCTCCACAGCCCTCCAGAAGACATCAGGAAATTTGCATTCCCCTCTTAACAGCGCGAGACTGAGGAGCAGTGAAGATAACTCATGACACACGCAACGGGGAGCGGCATCACAGACGAGTGCCATTTGACATAGATGCAGGCGTGCCCTACATAGCTCCTTTGGCAAAGCACTGCTCCCCAGCCAGCCAGATTCCTCTTGGGAGGAGAGACATTCAGCTCAGATTTTCAGAGCCATCCCCGCACACCTCTAGTAAAATTAGAGCTATGAGTGCTCATACCTTCCACCCTTTTCCCTCCCACCCCCCCCCAGCAGAGAAATTTACAGGGAAATAGATTTTTTTTCCAAATAAGTGTTCAGACAAAAAGTGCTGTAAACCTCAACGTATCTGTATCACACAAGTTATCATATCCTTTATGTCAAGAGCAGTTTCAGCCACACCTGTATTATTCTACATGAGATGCTTGTTAGGGTGTGATGCCTTAGGTTTTAACCTTTTATATTTTTCAAATCCTGTACTGCTAGTATAACTCTGAAATTTCCTGTAGCTTGTTAAGTGCTGTTCTCTCATGATAAGACAGACATAACAAAGCCTCTCCAGCTTGCTCTCCAAAGACACCCAGACCAAGAACTGTAAACCATCATCTTGGGGAGATGGGGGAAACCTTGGGGAAATTCCATCATTGGCTGGGTTCTGGTTGGTGAATTGATGCTGATATAAAAGTGTGAAGAACTCGTGACCTGTTGTCCATTTTGGGATTCACTGAGGCAGGAGCCTCTGGAGTCCAAAAGTGTACATCTGAAGTCCTTTCAAATAAATCCCTCCTTTATTCCTGTCTAGTCTCTGTTTCTAGGCAGTCATTTAAGGCACCAGTGGAAAACTACTCTTTGGTCCCTTTTGTGTTCCTTATTTTTTCAAGGAAAAACAGATGGATCTGTTTCAACATTTAGTTTTAAAGTATTGCATGAGTGATTGTTCTATCTTGATACATGATTTGCTTTGGAAGATTTTCCAGACTTCATTGGTTGCATCCAAAGGTCTCCTCAGTCTGCCAACATACAACTGTTGCAACCAAAGCATTTAGTCACTCCAGAAGAATTGCAGGTGTGCCTAAAATTAGGCTTCTGCTTCATATTTTTTGTGCCTAAGCTGGTGACAGGACACAGAGCACCTCTAAAGATTAAAGGCACAAATTCATTGTTCAGTCTCTAACAGCTGTTTCTTTTTAGATTGTTCAGTAAAATAACCAACTTAGCCACTCTGTTTCTATGGTGTTTGCTGACAAATCTTTAAAATAAAGAGATTACTGGAACAATTTCACTGTAGTTCTCAAACTGACATTAACATAATGGATTTCTTGTTGGCAGAAAGGAACAGTGAGTCACAGTCAGTGTGACAATGGGGAAAACACTTCAGCTTTACAACCAGGCCATTAAATCTGAGGTGTGACTGTCTTGGCCATTCAAAATGATTTTATTGTAGGTACCACTCAGATTAAAAATGCAACCTTATAAGAAAACTAAAGACAAAACCTGTGGTTAATACGACCTAGACTGACATGCAGCTATCCAGTGTTCTAAAGGTAAAAATCTAGCTCAAGCACTGTAGATGAATGCGCTTGAATTCAGTGCAAGTGTAAAATGGAATTATATCAACACACATAGACCCCTAAAGGACAGCAAAAAGAGAACTTCTTTCTGGAAAGATCACAAACAATTAGCAGTTGGCTGACATCCCACAGCAGGAAGGCTGACATCCTTTTTTTAACATTTCTGCCTAATGAGTGCAACTGTGGAAATAGCATTATTATTTATGTAGGCCCCAATCCAAGACAGCACTTAATCTTATCAGCAGGAATTTCAACCCCACCATACGGCCGAGGCAAAGAGGTTAGTAGGATTAAAGAGTGATTAGTTGTTTGCAGCCATGGTTCAAGAAAGTGTTTGTGTGTGCAAAGAGCACTCACTTCTCCATTCAGGTCCTGGAGACAGCCAGCCCCAGCTTTCTTGTTGGATTCCCCCTGGGAAGGGTGAAGGAGCAGGGACAGAACATGATGAAGGGGGCAGCTTCTCTGGGACACCACAGGCTCTTGGGAGCAGCTGGAGTAGAAAGAGGCTCAGCCAGCACTGCCCAAATCAACAATACACAGTAACTACTACAGCAAGGGCATCGTAGCTGCTTTCTTTTCCTCTTCCTTTGCTTGCCTGCCAAGTCCAGCTTGGCCATACTGACAACTTTCAATGCCTCAAGAAGTTGTAGTTCAGGCTACAGAGACTTTACATCTTTCTCATTGTTTGGAAGCCTTGGGGCAATGCAAAGATATCACCAAGAAAAAAAAATCATGTTTTACACTTTGGATATGGAGAGTATATATTGATATTAAAAGGAAACCTGGTGGGAAACAAATGAGAAATGCAAGCAAAGCCACCCACTACACAAATTCTCAGTTAGTTTGGGGGATTCTCCCCAACCCTTTTTGTTTTTTTCTTGAAAGTCTTAGTTTTCCCTTCTGTGTGTCAGTGTCTCCTGAATCACGGCATCTACCTGAGGTTTCAGAGAGTCTCTGCTTTAGTAGCTGTGCTTTCCAGGCTGTGTTACAGGTTTCTTCTTCCTTGAAACTGTAATCCTTCATATCCACTGTTTTTCAATTTGCTGCATGGCTACCTTTGCTGAAACAATACTAAAAAGGATGTATCGTTAACTCCTTCTGTTTTCTTTTTAAATTTTTATCCTGATATCCTCTCTTTCTATGTATATTTTGTAACAGCAATATTACACTTTTGCAAGACTTTTAAAGTCCTTAATTTTGACCTTGGAAACTTCTTAGCCTTTTCTTTCAAAGTTTTGTTTCAAGTTACTTTTTCCATTTTTTCTGCAAGAAAGAAAAATATAGTGCAAATGGAGGGAAAGCCTTAAACAAATCATGTGTCTTCCTACTTTAGCCTTTGATACAGCTTGGCTGTACTACTTGGAGGCTTTCATCCGCTTTATGAACATTCATGATTATTTTAGAACAGTGCTTTATTGCAACCTCCCAGCTAAGCAGCTTTTGCTAGGCTGTGTGAAGGCTTTGAGGCCACCTAGAAAAGTTAGCCAAGTTCTTCTAAAATGCCTTCAGTGATGATTCGACTTAATTTGTCCCATTATCTTGAAATAGGCCAAGTTCTATTCTGTTCCATCAGGACATGCTGCTCTGGGAAGACAGGTGACAGAGAGAGGCAGAACACACTTCAGTTTAGCTACACCATCACAGAAAGACAAGTTAAATTACCTTCATGAAACCATCAAAACTCCCATTCACCGATCCACCCTGAAATGGATTTCTACTGCCACCTTAGTTCCTTTTCTCATCAGGGAATCTATTTTATGTGTTGCCATATGCATGTCTGGCATACAGTATTTGAAAGAATTGGTATTGGGTTTTATTTGTCTCAAGCAAAAGAATAATAGTAAATAACCTGTACAGTTATGTCTAGGTCAAAGCAATATCTCCTAACATAATTACAAGCCCATAAAAGCCTGAGGCACACATGCAGGTCCATAATGTAGCATTCATCACCACAATAACTAATTTAGGACTTCTTGTTGATTCTGCCTTTTTTTCCCTCATTAAAATATACAGACACATCTGTGTATTTTTTTTTTCCCCTTTCACATGCCTGTGAAATCCATAGGCCTGGTACCTTCTGCATTACTGGGACACGAGTAGAAGGTCACATTTGTGGGATCCTAAGAACTCAGTGTGTATTACTTATGGCTGACGTGACCTTAGGGCAAGCCAGGTTTTAAACTACACATACTGAAATATTACTTCTTGCAGAACCAATATTACTTACACCTTAAAGAAATAGTGTATCAGGCAGGTTAAATCTCCTCACTGATAAGAAAAATCAAATCAGCCAAGTTTGGTAGATGAAGTGTTCACCCTTCCCCCCACCCACCACCCAGAGATCCAATTCATAATCCTCAGCTCTAAAATACAACATGTTATCTTATCTTTTTGCCCAAGACTTGAACGGCATGAGCTGTTCTGTGCTCTGCAAAGGCTGAATTGCCATTTTTAAGTCATCACCTTGAGAACAGCTGAAGGTGCACAGAAGCCTTGGCACACCTTCCCATATCCTTGCGGCATTGAACAACAAATGTTGTTGACATAGAAAGAGCTGGAGTCACGTGCTGTGATTGCTTAAAAGATATAATAAGTTGTGCCAGTGTTTGGCATTTCTCAGAACAACTCAGCCCAAAGCTATTATTTATTGCTTTCACACCCTATAATCCCTTCACCCTCCCATCGCAGAGAGATTATAATTGTTTTTAAAAGGACCTTGTTCAAAGCTCCTGTTTAGAGGCAAGTTCAGCTCAGGTAAAAATCTGATTTAGTCCTCTAAAAGCAGAATTTGGACTGAAATCAAAATCACAACATTACAAACTGTTACCTACCAACCTCACTAATCAAGACACACTTTACCTGTTCTGTTCACAATACAGACCAAAGTCACCAGCGGTTTTCATGCCAGCATTATCAACCAAGCTTTGATATTTATTGCCGGTGATGTAAAAAGTATGAACACCCCAAAGCATTTTTGTGTGTCTCAAACTCAATTTGCAACATGGGCTGCAAAGCTGACAAAAAAACTAATCTTTTCTTCCCTATGGCAAATTGAGCTCCCACTGGATCTCTGGCATTTTCTTTCCTCTGTTTCAGAGAACAGTCGGGGTGCATCTCCCACACAGATTATTTGTGTAGAAGATTGCATCTCTGTCAGAACCCCTTCACTTGGGTAAATTTCCCTTGAGCCCCAGCTCGGGGTTAGTGGAGGAAGCTGAATTATCTTCTTCACAGGCTCTTCAAAGGGACACAGGAAAGGGGCCCCTGGAAGAGCCCGTGTTTGAAAATTTGTGGGTTCACTCTCCCAAGCACCTGTCCTAGGTGATTTTGAAAGCCATGAGTTATGCTCAAGAGGAAGCACAGCCTTGTGAAAGGAGATGTCTGCTGTCGCCATAGGTGCCCATTGTGGTCCATGGAGCAAGGGTGTAACCCAAACTACAGATAGGAGTTATTGCAGGCTGGACTGATTTTGTAAGATTCTTCTGTTCTCTAAGTATCAGCCCGCAAAATCTGCAAAATACATCACAGGACTAAGAGTATTTTCAGCTTTAGTCTGAAAGTTACCGAATAAAATGTATGCAGTATTACCATTCTTTATTTTTTAGATATTACAGATGCCTCCCCTTTTTTTCCTAAGAACATGCTTTACTGCTAATACATGTATTGCTGATGTTATAAGAAAAATCTCAGTTCTCAGGATCCTAAAAAAATAAATTTTATATTGATCATAGCACCACAAATATTCTAAGAAGGGTTCATTTTAAATTATGCAGCACAGAATCAACTTGGAAATTTCAAAGTGCATCATAAGATGCTTTGAAAATATTTCAATCAACCCTCACATGGCTCAAAAATCCCTCTGTTCTGATTTTGCATAAACAAGCCTGCCCTGTCCTTACTGATGCTTCGAGGACTACCAACAAGGTGCTAATGAGCATTTTTGTGTGTGTGTGAGTAGGGACATATCTCTTAACAAAGAATTTGACTAATCTGACAAGGTCACTTCTATATAAGCAGCCAAACATCTGTCAGCCTGTAATGACTTCTTCTGATCAATAGTGACATGGCCAGATTTGAAACTGGCAACCTGGAGGCAAAAGGCTTTGTACCCTGTAACTAATCTCCTGAGCTCTCTAGTCCCCTCCGAGGTGCTGCTTTCTAATGAATACATTCTACATTCAAAATGACAAATGGCTTCAATTAAAAAGAGATCTGGGGGAAAACATTCCCACTGTTGAGTGGAAGACCCCACAGTATTACTCATTTATTCTTTTAGGCCACTGGAGTTAATATCTCAGTTCTATAAATTAAAAGTTTCTGTGTGAATCGTGAAGAAAGACGCCTGGGAGCTGCATTGCCCTGAGACACGAGTTGTTCCTCCTGTGCTCACCAGGAGGTGGGAAGCATGGGCTGGGATCAAGAGAGATGCGCCCCTGAGAATGTCACTGGTGTCCACAGAATTGAAGCCCTGTCTCTCTTAGGACTTTGTAGTTGTTACAGGTTCAGCTTTTAAAACACAGCAAGGATTGCAGACGCTGCAAGAGGGGGGAAGCTGGGTGAGCTCAGTTATCATGAGAGGAAGAGCTCGTTGTTTCCCTCATTACTGTGAAGCTGGGTGGATGAGGCAGAAAGGCCACCTTCTGCAAAACTGAACATTAACAAGAACGATTATTTTTCATGGCCTTACCTGCAACAAGCACTTTCTTTCAGCCTTGGCTGCTGGCAACAGGTGGAAGGCTAGCACAGGGGTGTAAGTGCACAATCACCTGTTTGTGCACCCCACAGACCTTCTGACCACTTTGCTGCTGCGCTTTTCATAGTTAAGCCTTTAATTCAGGTATTCAGAGTCTGATCCTGATGTTCCTTCTGAAGCCTGAGGTCAAGTGAAAGCTGTGCAGTTCATAATGTTCCTCACAGACATACACACCAGGCAGTCCTGAGTCCACATGAGATGCAGAGCAGCAAGTTCAGGAGGTGAAGAAGAGAGACTGTGCTAGAAGAAATCTGTAAAAACCCTTGCCTTGATTTTAAGCAAAATATTTTATAAGCATATAACCGTGATAGGCCAAAAAGAAACTCAGTGAAGTTTATTGGCTCACATAACTCGATTAAGCTTAAGCTTTGCTGCTTAAGCATTCTTGTGGGAGCTGAATGAGGACAGAGGCAGAGACTATACAGCAGCACCAAAGCTTTTTTGGCCTGAGCTCTTCACTGCTGAGCTTCACAGAGGATTTGCATGCACCCTGCAGCCCCCAGATCCCCTGAGCTAGTCAGTCTCAGATCAGCTATCCCAGCATGACTTGGAACAGCTCCACCAATTTACATCCCACTCCTGTCTCACAGCTGGATGCCTCAGGAGTGGCTTCACGTGGCCTGTGCTGCCCTGAGCTCTGCTGTGCAAAGAGGTCCTCATCATGCTCTCTGCTGCAGCTGCCCCTCTGGGATCCCTCTGTCAGGTCAACACTTGAAGCTTTGGTGATTTTACCCTAATTTTACATTAAATTCCACCAGAGGCAAACTGGGCATGAAGTGTGACCATGTGAACTCTCCTAAAAAGTCTCACAAGTACTTCTACTGGCATAAAGGGACAAAGCAGAAGGCAGCAGGAAATTAGATCAGGAGTTTTAAAGTGGTTAGAAGCTGATCCAGAGGATTATACTGTCTGTAAAAAAGGACTCAGAGGCAGGAAATCACACTACCGCTTGAAACTTCTGTTCATGACACTGCTGTGAAATATGAACTTTCCCTTCCTCTCTGCAAACTGTTCGAAGAGTTTTCTCTGACTTGACTGAAAGGTCGTTTAGGTGGTTGGGTCCAGGAATTCCCATCTGTCTTTTTCTCAGGTTCAGGGGTTACCAACTCTACATGTCTCAGCAATTTGAAAAGCCTTCAGATACTATTATCTTCAATTCAGACCAGTGAGGGGTTTGCTAATGAGTTCCAAGAGGAAAAAATTGTTCCATAAGGAAATACTAAAATTACAAAGATGAATCTTCTTGTCAACTGAATATCTGAAAAAAGCCCAACACAGCTGAACTGCTGCAGTTCTGGATCATGTCTATGCTCATTTCTGCAAGACTCCAGAGTAATGTACTTTTACACATACATGGCAGTTCAAAAGAGAGCCTGGTGAACTGAAGTCCTCTAGACCTGATCACACAAAACATCCAGGAAAATTAACATCTACAGTCCTAGTTCATTAGCAGTGAGGCCACTGTCAAAGAGATTATGTGAGCGGGGCAGCACATATGCAAGCTGAGCGCCTGTGATGACACAAAATTAGATACTATGACAACATATCCTAAACACTTAGGGATATTCAGATTTTTTACAGTTAAACTATACAGTTTTCATGAATATGAAATTACCTACCTTCATTTTCACAATAAAAGCCACTGCTGTCATATCACCAAATTGCAAAAGTGGGTAGTACAAAAAAAGCAGTGAACTAATAGTAAAGGACCACTCACCATAACCCTATCTTAAGTGTATCTTGCTCTGTGGCTTGAAACTGCAGCAAAGTCAAACCCACAATAAAGTTTTGCTTTAATGGTCTAAGATGCAGCATGGCTGGGGAATAGCTGGTTTGGCTTTTGGCTAAACTCTGAACACATTTCTGGGCACACTATTAGTCTGATGTGCCTTATACCTACACAGAGGTTCTGTTTGTACACACATGGTGGCTCTACCCTCTGGCATTTTCTGAATCCAGGATGCACAACCCACTGAACATCACTCTGCATTTACAGGAATTAATTTAAACGAGACTTGCACAGGTCCATTCAGCCATCCAGTGTATCACCATTAAGTCTACTACACTACTAGACCATTTAAAGTCTACTACACAAAGTATAACAGCAGGCAGATAGGAAACTTGGCCTTAAGTTTTTTTGGCTCTAATATTGAAGATCTGGAACTTGAAATCCATCCTAGCAAGATATCTGTGCAATAATTTATTCTAGCTTTGTAACAAATGTGAATTCTCTGGTGCTTCTCTCCTACTGTATGAAATGCAGAGGAGTCTGTTCAGATTTACAGTTCACTGATCTGTGCTGAAAATATCTATTACGATAAGCAGAGGAATGAATGGAAGGGAAAATTGTCTATCAGCACTCTCAGAGAGGTGAAGTTTTCAAGAACAGCAATCACGAAAGTTATAAAACAGCTCCATTTTGCAAGTGTAACTCTGAGGACATTGCCCCATCAGCTGCGGGAAATTGCAACAGGGCTGGGTGTATCTGCCAGTGTATTAATGTCCTATTAAACACCTGAGAGAAACAGGGTGTCTGCAGAGTCGGAGAGGGAGAGAAAAGAACACCAGCAGCCGAAAAGCAATTCAGTGGAAAGTGCCTGCGTTTTCACGGGGAAGCAGCTCCACAGAGCAATCTGAGCTGCAGTTCAGGGCAGTTGGGAGTGCTCAGAGGGCTTTAACCTGAGGAAGCACCAAATGTCACCACGGTGACTTACATAACAGTCCAAACTGCTTTGTAACAAGTCATTTAAAGGCTTAAGGTAGTTTAAGGATTTTCTTGGTGGTTACACTGATGTTGCCATGGCACTTGCTTTACAGTTTGCTAATATTTTTTATACAGTTTTTATAAAGAAGATTCAAAACTCTGAACAATAACTTACATGCAAAAAAACCCAAAACAAACCAACCCAAGAAACCCCCACAAACGATTTATGTTAGAAATATCAAGACAAACTATTGTGTTAGCTTCACTACTGTAGTTTTGTACTTCATATAACTGGTACGATTTGAAGTACTAAGGAAAAACTCACCTTGCTAGTTGCATTGCCTATTTTCCTGAATACATTTTTAGCTAGGATCCAAAGGGCTGACACTTTGAAATGGTATTTTATACTTATAGATGCTGCAGAAATATTATTATTAGTAGTATTATCAAAAGAAACATAAGGGACTCTCCCGGCCCCTACATCCTACCAACACTAAGCACTATCTGCAGGATCTACATCAAGCCCAAATCCGTACCTCAGCTGCATCTTAGCACCTAGGGATGGGGATTATTGAAACCAACTCCTGATTCATTTGATTGTTATCATGCTTAGGGGTGGCACTGCCTCCTTTTATGCCTGTCAGCACTTAGCAGACAATAAGAGTTAATTGTAATTAGCAACCACCACTAAACCTGTGCCAAACCCCAATTTGTCTTCAGATTCCTGGCTGAAATACTAGCAGCATGTATAAACCACACACATTTCTCCACTCCATACTTCCTGAAGCTGTGAGGCTTTCTGCTTTTCTGGGCAGGATCAGCTGGGAGGATCTTTAGTACTCACGAGATGCAAGGACCTAGACCTTATCCATCCTTTCTCTCTTTCTGTGTGTGTGCTATAAGGCTGCGCCTCGGCGCCAGCCATGGCAGCTCACAGAGGTGGCAACTTTGTAAACACTCTCCTTTATCACTGGCTTAGGCTTTCTTAGCACCTCCAAGCTACAGCAGGAACTTCAACCCAGTTTCCCAAGGATAAATGTCATTGTTGTGAGTTATCTCAACTAGCACCAAGTATTTTCGACATCCTAAAAAAAAAAAATCAACTCAGGGGATCAGCAGTGCAGGATTTAAAGTGAATCAGCCCCTGTGCAATGACTGGAGTGTTGAAATGTCTCAGGGTGTTAGCTCAGACAGCTGATACAACATAATGACCCTGCTGAAAAGCAGGGTTAGCCACCACGGGAAGAGCAGAATATTCCAACTCTCGTGCATCCTACTGAAGGGCAGCAACATGTAGGGGGCATAGACAACACCCAGTGTCAGCAACCTGTGCTTGAAACACCCTGGAGTTAGAGGAGTACCTCTGCCATCACATAATTAATATTTCCCTTCTGTTTCCCTTCTACAAAATACCTTGGGAAAGACAAAGTGATGCAGCTGAAGGGGGAGATACCACTGCTGAGGTAAGCCGGCATGCCAGCTGTCTCAAACAAAGAGCTGGAACAAATGGAAATGAAATGTGGCGAGAGCAAAAATTTTGCAAACTGTTTGGACTTCAAAGTGCACAACGAACCACAGTAGGGGAAGTGGTGAATGCTGCCTATCCAAATCTGCACTGTAGCTCAAGCATCAGTGCCCCCACAGACTCATAGCTCATTCAGAGGTGGCTTGTTTTACTCAGGATTTCAAAATCGCAGTGGGAAAGCAGTGGTTGTTAGTAGATTCCTGTCCAAAATAACAGCTGGGGAACAATTGAACTGGAAGTCTGCACAGGTGGAAGCTGGATCACTGGAGATACCCCTGAATGGTCTGGCAGCTAGCTGCCAAGGTGAGGAGTGCTGCACTCAATGTAAGATGCCAATTGACTCATTTTCCTAAAAAACAGAGGTATGATATATACAGCCAGCAGGGATTGTGAAGGTTCCTCTTATTTAATCATGGAGCAGCCTCTCATGTCTCTGCTTCTGGCCAGGTGTGCGTAGCACCTCACCTGGAATACTGGTAGCTCCTGGAGGAATGTCTCACGCCCTCCCATGCCAAGTTCTTTGTGACCACTGCCGTATGCCTGACATCAAGGGCTGATTGCCCAATATCGTGCCACTCCCCCTCTCTTTAGCCTCATTGAGAGTGCAAAAGAGAGGACTCCCATCCACAACCTCCTCATTACAACCCGAAGTGTGGTGCCCTTAAATAACACCTTTTTTGTGTAGGTCTAATTGGCCAATATATAGTAGCTGCCATGGGCTCCTCTGAGTGCTCGCACAGTGCACTGGGCGTGCATGCATGTAATTTATCATGTCAAACTCATTTTCTTTTACACGGCATTGTTCCTGCCTTTCTTCTTCCACGGAGTTATTATTCTGCATGAATTTCCTTTGTAATTAAGTGGCTTGGTTGCCATTCCCGGCTCTGGAAAAATGACAAAGGGAAAACACGAGAAGCCGCGGACTCAAATTGGTTTGCATTCAGCAGGGTTGCCTGCCATTTGGGGAGACCAGCAGATGTCAGCCTAAATTGAAAAATGGAGAAGAAATACTGTATCATAATGTTAGCATCCCCCATGCCAGATGGGAGCCTTGCAGAACATGGCAGGAGCAGTTAGCCAGCAGTGGTTAAAATTCAGCGTTGGAGCAAGCATGGTTACGCTGCATGCACCAATAGTGTATTTTGATTATAGGACTTAATTGTATCATAGATCAATGATAGTTTAATTTATGAGGATTGATTTTGTTAATTCAAGCAGTTCAAGAGGCACTGTTAAAGCTTCAGTTCATTTAACCGTGTCTGACTTCAGCTTTGCTCATGCATTTATCAGAAGATAAATGACTGTATATAAACTAAAACCCTCACCTCCCTATTTGTATGTTTATTTCAGCATCTGCCACTAACTGTAAGTTACATTTAAATGTAAACTGTTATCTTTTACATGTGAGTACTTAACATCCAGTAACAAAAGTGGCATATGATTATTTGCACATGCACATTTACTCATTCTTCTGATGGTTTATTGTTGCCATATCCTCGAATTTCATAGCAGATAATTGTTGCACTCATACTAAATTAGCAACAGGACTGTTGTGAATGCTGTTTCAGAAAAAAAGAAGCAATGGGAAAGTCTATTCAAGACATGGGTTTTATAGACCACGGCTTACCAGATGTGAAACATGAACCTGACATCTAGTAAAAGTAAACATACTGTTAAGCTTCCAGCAGTCTCACAGGACTCTTTCTTGAAGATCCAGATCATAAAACCAGGGTTTACACGAAAACCTTAACATTTACTCAAAACTGACATTTCCCACCAATCCACTCCACAGGCTTTTCTCTCCCTGATTTTTTGGGCAAATGAACTGGGAGTTAGAAAATCAGGCAAATAAAATCCCAACGAAGAAAACCCCAAGTAAATTATTTTTATGCAAGCACAATGCATTTTCTAACCCCTGAGAATTCTCACCTGAACGTGAAAGCAATTTCCTGAAGCAAGTCAAATCACAGGCAGGAACTGGTTTGTCAACTTTAAATTGACTGTTGACAAGGAAGAGCATTCATATACACACCTTAATTTCACACTGACTTTTGCATCTTCCTCTGGTTTTTGCTTAATCTGATAAAATCAGATGACACTTACTCCACCCTCGTGCTGCCCATGACAAGCCAAATCCACACAGGGTGCAACCTCTGCATTTTACAATGAGTCTGAGAAGATTTTTTTCACCACAACCAGGCAATCAATAAACAGATGTTTTCACTTGTTTGTTTTAATTCTTAATTTCATGCTTATCCTGCATCACTCCTGCAGTGGAGTGGGGGGGGAAGGAATAGAATCGTAGAATATCTCAAATTGGAAGGAACCTATGTATTGATCTTACAAAAAACAAGAAAAAGAGATGCATTTTTCTACAGAGACCCGATGAATCAGGAAGGCTTGTCGCCATGTGACAAGCATGAGCTGTGCAGAGATACTCGAAAAGAAAATAAATTATCCTTCTGTCAACAAAGTGTCATATTACAGGAGACTGCAAAATGGAAAGCTTTTATAATATCTATTCTCATCCCACAGCATTAGTAAAAAAACGAGAAACAGAATCATATCCATCACTATTAATTTTGTGTTGTAATGTTAGGGGGAAATTCCTCTTCCCTTTGCTGTACTGTCATATCAGCCCTTCAAGCTGGCTCTGCTTCACCTGCTTAGAATTCAGTGGAACAGTGCCGACTCAGACCATCTGATACTTTCTTGAGCTTTTGGGAAAAACAGCAGAAAAAGAATTCATTATATAGCTGACAACCATAGCATCAATAAAAATACAAATTAAAAAATGAAATCAGAGCACAAAGAGAGAATGGCACACGGGAAAAGATTAGGCCACAAATTGCAAGTGGCAACAACAGTGATAAGCAATAAAAGGGATAAAAACCAAGATGAAACAAATGGTCCAAAACACATTTTGTGTTCATCTCTGTGCCCTGTCTATTCCTTCTATATCTTTAACAATTAGAGTCAACACACCCATAGCCAAGTAATTGTGGCTCCAGGGGTCTCTCAAACCACACTAACAGCAGGTGCTTTCCCAGGCCAAACACTCCCAAATCTCCCATGCAGGGACTTTCCTGTCCCTTCGGACCAGGGAATAGGACATGCTCTAACTAGGTCTTCATGCTTCCTTTGCTGGTTTCAGGGTTTCTCAGATTTGCATTTTGTAGCAGAGGTGGGGAGAGATCAGAAAACTCTGAGCTCTGAAAGGGATGTTATCTCTCCCTTTCAAATCACCAAGAAAAAGTGTTCTTGCTTCCTGATGAAGAACCAGTCTCCCCCAGAGGGATGTTCTTTCCTTGAGAGTGGCAAATTGGAGGGGACAAAGCAGAGGAGGCAGGCTTATCCTCTCACCAAGTTTTCCCATTTGAGTCAAGACACTTTTTCAGAACAACCTTACTGGGCCCCAAGGTGTTTCATCTCTTTTCAAGCTTTACCTCTAAAGAAAGCTCATTTTTTCCACTCTGAATCCCCCAAGATTTACTTTGTCTCTCCCACTCCTATTTCATGTAACACAAGCTATAACAACATATATTGGTGGAAAAGAAACCAAGCAGTAACAATTTATAATAGATTTCTGCAGAGTAGCAGAAAGGCAAACTGATCCAGCTTAAAAAAATCATCAGTGTATGAAAACATGTTCTGCTCATCATAAAAATATTTCTGTTCTTCCCCATATGGCATTAAGTCATCAGACCTTACATAAATGCTTAATTTTGGTCAAGGGGGTGTGCTGACTGGGTACAGTGGTGCTGCCTACCTGAAATTCAGCTTGAGTCACACACAAATTCAGCTTTTTTCTTGAGAAAGAACATCAGTGGTAGGACAAAAATACTTTCTCATCATCTCTCCTGCTCTTTATTTTATCTTGCTCACCAGATGGATTTAGTCTGTCTTCCTTGAGAAGACCTGAATCTATTTTGAAGCACACCTTGAGCCAAGTCTTAGCCCTCTGGAAATCACATACACACCATGAATGTTAACTAATGAATCACTGTCTACAATCATTTTACCCTTGTATTTTTTTTTGTTTTTAATCTTGCTGTTTTTCCATAGGTTCTCCTTCGTTTTGGTATCTCTCTTTTTTTTTCCTTTGTTTCTTGCTGCTTTCCATTTTTGGATGCTCTCCAGCAGCATGGCAGCCTTCAGCTCACAGTACATGTGCCCTTTCCCTCTGAGGCATTTCTCCTGATGCTGACTTCTCTCAGTCCAGGAGCACAATCCATGTCATCATTATTGGGACTCATCTCACACCTAGGCTTCTCAGGGTTGTTTTGTTGCACATTCTCAACACAGTCCCTCCTTTTCTCCCTCACCCCCTTCCATTTTCTGGTGACATTCCCAGGATTGGATCCTGTTGCTCAGCCTCTTGTTAGGAAGCAGAAAACAGGAGCCTCTGGGGACTGGACTATAGTATTTCCCCGCTCAGCACTGTTATGGCTGTGGGCAGGTGGTGTGCGACTCACCACGGCACGAGCACAAAGGTATTGGACTGGTACAGCATTAAAACCATCCAAGGGGCTTAGATCCTCTAGGAGAGAGAAACTGGAAAATCTGAAACAGAGCCACATGGCTACCAGTGGAACATAAGTGAACTCTTGGCAGTGTAATTATACTCACCAGAGCACTCAAAAATAATTGCTATCCTTAAGAATCAAGCTGCTTGTTTTAAGCTTAATGGGGAAAACTGTTTTAGAGGGTATTGGTACAAAGGAAGGAGAGGCCAGAAAAAGCAAGATGCTTTCCTTTTGTTTTCATTGTGTTTGTCTTTAAGACTTGAATTTTTATCCTTCTGTACATCTGCACAATACAATAATTACCAAATTAGTTGCTGTCAGTACTCATTCCATGTGGTTGGATAAAAGGATTGTGAGGACACATGCGCAATAAAGACACTTAATCTGGAAGGTTTTAGATTAGGAGGAATATCTGGTAATTTATGTAATACTGACAGCATACAAGCAAATCAGAGCAAACTTCCAAAGCAAAATGTCATTATTTTCTGAAAGATTACAGCAGTTCAATGGTATGGGTAGTTCTGTGGAGAAATTGGGTTCTTAGTGCCTAGGAGCATACAGGGAAGCTTTGTGACTTCAAACTGTGCCATTTTGATCTGCCAGCTGAAAGGAGAGTTAGTATCATAATGCAGCAGGGCATGAAACAGAGGGGATTTTTAAAAAGGGTTGTAACAGTTTATGTGAAAGCATTTTTGTATCTACATACTTCAGCAAATTCTCTTTGAATTCTGAAGTGTTTAGCTTCAAGTGTTCTGGGGACTCCAGAAGAGCACATATTTTCAAGCTAACTGTTTGAAATTCTGTGACAAATAGTCCCTCTCCAAGAAGAAAGTATTGGACATCAAAGTCATCCCAGGAGGAGGGTAAAACAGAATCACTCAATATATTTTACATTACTTCTCACCATCAAAATGCATAAAGTCATATATGATGTCAAATAAGGAGCTTCTGCAGTTACCAGAAAGTGTAATTTTTACTGAAGCTATTTTTCTAGGCTGAGAGATACAGCAGTGTCTCTTTTATTCTCAGCTGTGGGTGTTTGGGGCATTTTCTGGTTCCATGTGAAACCCTGCTCTCAAGTCAGGTGTCCCCAGGCCAGGCAGGAAAGCAGGAATTTTCAATTGCAACCCCTGTGCCACAGAAAGAGACACAACTGCCTGAGAAACAGAAAAGGGAAGTTTGTTGAGGTGCAGCCTTGAAGGAAAGCTGCCTCTAAACGAGAATTTAATTTTTTAATGTCCAGGTAAATCAGCTTTCTGGGAGTAGCTGAAGTGGTATGTGCACAGACCAGACCCCGAAGGAGTTCATCGGAAGCAGCCATGTTTGTAAAGTTCATAAGACAAAGCAGATCATGATGCCTTAGGTTTTAACTTTTATATATTTCAAATCCTGTACTGCTAGTGTAACTCTGAAGTTTCCTGTAGCTTGTAAAGTGCTGTTCTCTTATCCTAAGAAAGACATAACAAAGCCTCTCCAGCTTGCTCTCCAAGGACACCCAGACTGTCCTAGGCTGAAAAACTGTAAACCATCATCTTGGGGAGTAGGGGAAAGCTTGGGGAAATTCCATCATTGGCTGGATTCTGGTTGGTGAATTGATGCTGATATAAAAGTGTGAAGAATTCATGAGCTGTCATTGTCCATTTTGGGATCCACTGAGGCAGGAGCCTCTGGAGCCCAGAGTGTACTTCTGAAGGCCTTTCAAATAAATCCCTCCTTTATTCCTTTATTCCTGTCTAGTCTCTGTTTCTAGGTAGCCATTTAAGGCATCAATCAGAGATCACACAACACACCCCCTTAAAACCAAACACAGAGGTGTACTAAGGTGAGAGAGAAAGATGCTGTTCCCAAGGCAATTTCTTTAACACTCCTGAATTATAGCAGTAATCGGATTTGAATGCAAATTCCCCAAGCAAGTACTTGATAGATAAAACAGTGAATCATCAGCATAACAATGATGGTGGAAAATACACTACATGCTGCCTGCTCATGAGAAATGCAGAAAATCAGAGCAGTGTGGATGTGAAAACTGAGCCCTTGTGAGTCTTCACAGTGTCTGGAGTCGACTGGCAGGAAATAAAAGTGAGTTAAAAGCATGAAACTGCATGGGATTCACTACAGAAAGATTGAAATGTTGCAACAGTATTGACCACTTGAGGGGTGAATTGCTGTGATCAGTCCTGTCAGGCCAAACACCTTCAACACTTGCAGCACGCTGTTCTCAGCACGCATGAGCACACGGCTGCTGCTGTAACTCTGCAGAGGAGAGCCCTCGTGCTGGGGCAAGATCAAAAGTCAAATAAAATTTTCTCATTAGAAATGTTACCTGGAAAGGGGTTGTCATTGCCGGCACTTTGGAAAATAATTGTAAAAGAAAAGTAGTAAACTGGATGATGGATGGAAGGCTACTCCAATAAAGTCCTTTTACCACCACACATCATTATTTTAGTCAGTGGTTTTGAAGTGGGATCTATACAATTTACAAAGACCTTCAAAACTGGATATAAACTTCAATTCATCCTGAGATCAGCAATTCACCCTAACACTCACAGTGGCTTTGACAAGGTACCAGCATTCAGTGGTTTTGTGATACTCTCCAGAGATGGCAAACGGACCAATGTTATTAAAAAGTGCTCTGGTTGCAGGCTGTGAGTCTCACAAGCACAACTTAGAATGGCCTGAGGGTCAAAAGGTACAGACACAACAGGAGACTGGCAAAAAAACTTGACTTGAGCAGGAGCCTTGTTCTTAACCTGTAAATGCTGTCAGGCACTTCTTCTTCTCTGTTACTTCAACTTTTTATATGCCTGTTGTAAGTGTAAATTTACTTCTGTCAAACACTGCTCTTTTCT
Organism: Erpornis zantholeuca; assembly: GCA_013400515.1. Taxonomy (NCBI): domain Eukaryota; kingdom Metazoa; phylum Chordata; class Aves; order Passeriformes; family Timaliidae; genus Erpornis; species Erpornis zantholeuca. Next base: position 97,961 of record VZTN01029281.1, on the reverse strand, counting down.
ACATCCTTACAATGGAGTACCTGCTGTGCATGTGTTTCTCCAAGTAGTCTGTTCCATCAGTTTGGTACTTATTCATTGTTATTACCACCTAAGCCTGAGATTTAAAACACTTTGCCACACTAATGCTTCCATTAGCACTGCCCTCTGCATGCAGGAGGAATTGCCTTCCTTCTTCAATACTGTTAGCGGCACTAAAGGGCTGCAAAACCAACTCTGCATTTTTAGCTTCCCCCAGTTTGTGCTGAAAAACTCTTGGACATCTTTTGCTGTAGTGTTTAAGTCTATTTTGGGACTTTTAAATGCAAACTCATTATTTTCTTAAAATAATATTTTGTAATTACTTGCCTTAAATTTGACCGAGTGGTTCTCATTCAGATAAGGATTCAATCTTTTTCTGCAGTAAGTTATTCCAAAAGAGTGTTAAGAATTGCAGGCAGCTGACATCAGGTAAGTTGGCATGAGATAGACACTTCACTCAATGAGTTTATTTTTATCAGTGCTCATAAGCCACAGGAAGCTCTGTACACACACATCAAAGCACAAGCTGGGGTGAGGCTGGCTACACACCCATATCTATCTTATACCCCAACCTTGATTTAATGCTTGGAGGTGGCACAATAAGAGCTGAGATTGCCCAAAGTGCCCCAGATGCCCCCAGTTCAGACATGCTCCTCCCAGTAAGAAACCCAGCACACTATTCAGACCCACTCAGCCTCAGTTTTGCTGCTCCTGTCAATGGCTTTCCTGCCAAGTTTCACCAGTTGCATGATTCTTCATTCTCTATCTCCCTTCTGCTTCTCCCTTCAGGTGGACATCAAGACTTCCCTTGTGTTTAAATGCCTTAATGAAATCTCCTTTTACAGATGTCTATGTCTTGCCATACATTCTCTGTCTTCACTAAACAGGAAGTTTTTCTGATCAGCACAGAAGATAATTTTTCATGTCCCTCTGAGCAATGTTAAAAAACCTTACAAATCCTATGCACTGAGCTACATATTTACATACCAACCCTTAATTATCTCTTCCTGCAATGTTTTTAACTATTCTTTGGTTCTAACTGTCCTGTTCTACCTTTGTATCTTTGAACCTGTCTCTAATCCTGTTTCAAAAGATACATCAAGATCTCCCTGCTGGCTACAATCTTCTGCTGGGCAGCATAGCTGGGTGACCAACAGTGTACCTCAACCTGAAAGGATCTCCAAGTATTTTTACAGCAGATGGATTGTTCTCTATTGCTGAAGCAGGGCATTTGACATAGACACCTTTTCACTGTCGCTGGGAAAATGCCCAGAGATAGTACAACCTGCAGAGAGAGCTGTGAAACTGGTTACCAAATGAGTACAGAAACTGTATATACACCTGTAAAAAATGAAAAGTGTGGCATGGGGTTTCAAATTGGACACTAGACAGCTTCTCACCCATGTGCACTTCTCTAACTAAAGTGTATATATCACCTGGTTGAAAACTAATTTCTCCCCACCACCTTTTCCTGTTCTTGCCTGAAAAAAGGATATAAACAAAAACAGCAACAATGAAATACTGTGTTTGTTTAGAAGTAGATTGAAAGAATGCTCTATCCCTTCTTCAAACAAGCTTTTTGGAGTTTTGTGCTGTACTATAACAAAACTAAACTGAGGGTGATTGGGATGCCCGTAGGACCTAGCAAACTGAAAATAACAGAGGGAAAGAAAAATCTGTCCTTATTTTATGGCTCGGGAGAAATGCGGTGCAAGGATATCACATCGTAAACAATTTCCAAAGTCATTGCAGTCTGGTCATTCTCAGAAACCGCAGGGAAGAAGAAAGAAATGCAGGGTAGGAGACAGGGAAGGCAAGGAAAAGGCAGGGCTGCGGTTCAGTCCCAGCAAATGCACTTGGGTGCTGCAAGAGCTGGGAGAACAATCCCTCACAGCTGGGCATCCTAACTGCTGATGAACACTCCCCCATATCTTACTATCTTACTTTTAATTTATTTTTCTCTTCATACTTATTTAGGAGGGCAAGTGTATTGTTATTTATGCTTTTTGTTTAACACTTACAAACATGTCCTCTGTTATTTCCCTGGTTTGTACCTTTCTCGTACAATTATTTAAGCATCTCACCTTCCTTTGGGGCCATAATGGCCATAGATACTAGTTAAGTCAAAGTCCAAACCCATACAAAAAAGGTAAGCCCACAGACGGGTTGAAGGGTGGTCCTAGATCTGTGTCTTCTGCTCTGAAATCTGGGAGTTCCTCACAGCTGTCATCATATTTCTTTTTAGCTCATGCAAATAATTTCACATATAAATGGCCTTTAGCACTTTTTGGCTAATATGAGCTGTATTTAATTCACGTTTGGCCTCTCCTCCCAGGCAGCTGACAACAGGGTGAGAGGACATGGCCTCAAGCTGTGCCACGGAAGGTTCAGGTGGAACATTGTCAGGGTGTGGGCTTCTTTTCCAGCCCCTTACCCTCACTTCCCATGGGTTGGGATGGAACACAGGAGACATGGTTTTTCCTTGTTTGGACTCAGTTGTTTATTAGTTCTTATCTATTAGTTACAGTCTTAGGAACTGTGAGCTCTATTAATGAGGTGGAACTAGGCTATAATGGTGTTTATCTCTGCAAAGATTTGTCAAGGACAATTTGTCCAATAATGAGTTGACACCTAAATTATTTTTATTTCTAACCCAACACTCAAACCCCTAAGTTCAGCAG
>VZTN01029281.1:52471-95060 GCA_013400515.1 Erpornis zantholeuca | reverse complement strand
ACACCTTCTATTCAAACTACACACATGAGATTTTAATGTTATCACTCAATTTTGAAAGCCTGCTCCTAGGCCTCAGATCAAATGTTTTCTTGTGGATCAGTGCCTTTCAGCACAGAGAATTTAAAATTCGCAGCTTCCAACAGAACATCAGGAGGAGCTTCTCCATGGAATATCGGAATGGACTGCCCTGGGAGCTGCTGGAGTCGCTATCCCTGGAAGCATTCAAGAAATGACTGGGCATGGCCCTCACTGCCGTGGTCTGGTTGACAAGGTGGTGATCAAAGGCTGGACACAACGACCTCAGAGGTCTTTTCCAGCCTAAGTTATTCTGTGATTCATTGCTGATGACATTCCAGTTTCCTTTGATACATTTTAACTGGTAGTGAATCTCTCTCCATTTCTGTAAGCACAGTTCCTGTTTTTCCAGAATTACATGTTTTATGATACTGTGTGCCTATTAAGAAGCTGTAGTGATGCCAGGTGTTGGAGCCAAGGTAGCAGAGTGACCAACTTAGACCCTAAAAATTATTGACAAAAACTATGCTTGTAGTCTACTGTGTTCCTCTAGAATGGGTCTAAAGGCTGAGCCTGAAAATTGTCTCTTGCTTGTACAAGCTGATAATGGCCCTTTCCTTGAAAAGAAATAACAGTAGACAATTTTCTCGTGTGTGTTCTTTTCCCTTCAGTAAGTAGCAATAAGTAGCCTGGCAATGGATGGCTGAACCTTTTTTTTCCCTTCCAAGGCAATTTGCAGAGAAGTCGGAGACATTAGATAGAGCTGAGGGTAATTCTTTATCTAAACAAGTCTGTGATTTTAGGATTTTGTTTCAGTTGCCACCATTCTGGACTTTACAATTCATCACACTAAATCTGTGTGGATGTGAGATATATCGGTTTCCAAAAGCTCAAAAAAGCATTTAGAAAGCTTATACTATTCATTAAGGACTTTTGGACACCCTAGATCATTTTTATGGTATCTCCCAACTCCTGCAGATTTGAATAGCAAGCTTTCTGGAAGTACTTGCACATTGTTTGTAAACAGCCATGGTCTGTTTTGCTTGCCACTTGCTTTTTCTAAGATAAGAATTTTCAACAGCAGCCACGGCAATCAGTGTTTTCAGAAACACTTTGGTTTGTTTACATGTACCATGCAAGTGCAGAAGACTCTTTTCAGCTCGCAGCCACCACAGATTTCTGAGGGTGGGGAAGCAGGGCAAGGAAGTTCATTGCAAACAAGTGTGTTGGTTGTAACATATCTACAGCAACTTCAGCTAGGAAGCAGCTTGCTGATAAAGCTTTCTTACCATGCACTCTTGACTAGAGTCCCATCTGAACAGTGTTCTATTTTATCCCACCCTTGAGAACCCTCCTGCCATCAGGGCCATCACACAAAAGGGGAGAATGGCAGCCTTGCAAAGGGAAGATTACTGCAATGGAACTACTATATGTTCTAAAAACGCAATGGTGATAAATGTTTCTACTCCTTATAAAACTGCTGAAAATATGATTACACCAGGATGATATACTAAGTACAAAAAGGTCTTCCACAGCAATTAAAGAAGGTTTCCATCTTCGGCTGTTGGTAACACTCTAGCATGGGAACAGGAGTATTTGGCTCAGGCTTTCCAGCAGCCAGCTAAGCATGGGAAGAGGTTTAATAAAATGGATTAATAAAATTAAAACAGGATGGAAAAACATAGACATTATTAGCTCTGTGTGATACATCTGATGGCCTGAAGGGGTTAATGAAATGCATGGAGCTGCTGGGCAATTGTTTCTGCAGCCAAGTAGCAGCCACCACTGACAGATGTGCAAAGCCATGGTGTACGCTTTTGTTCTTTGGAAATGTCCAAACCATTTGTGTTGTCTTATTCTGTTTTGCACTCTCCTGCTCACCTGCCCAATCAACCTGCTAGTGAGCTTCAGTTTTGCAGCCAATGTAGATGTTATTACCACAGAGAAAAAAATATTTGGACAAGAACATCCCAGACAGCAATGCCCACGAATCAGCACTAGGCAGGCCTGGGTTAGCAGGAGAGCTTGGCACAAGCTGTGCTGGCTATGCAGCTGGAAATGGTCTGTGAGGAAAACCAGCCACTGGTCTAAGGGTGAATTCCAAGTATTTCAGAGCCTGAGTCCAACCATAACTTGCTTAGTATAGGCAAGGAAATGGTAACACAAACTCTGGAGTAAATTGGATGGGCTTGTCAAAGTCAGGGCAGACAAAATGTTGTCATGGTTATTGAGTATCCCAAATAAAGAGAACACAGTTCACTCTGAAGTACAAAGGCTCGGGATGGCTTTGTGGTCCCTCATAAGGGCTGTGGGCAGAGATGAGCATTCAGATTAGCTGCCTGCTGTCATCATGGAATGCAAATCAGAGCATGAAGATGAAAGCAGAGGGGTGACAAAGTGCCTCGGGAACTACCTATTCTGGTTGATGCCTAAAAATTCTCCTGGGATTTCAGACTGATTGCTGTCTATTCTGCATAATGGGCAGGCTGACTGATTTTATTGATCCTCAGTTATTTTTCAATGGTTTGCTTCATGAGGCCAGCCATTTCAAGTACAGTCACAAGCCCATAAACAAGTTTCAGTAACTGATACAAACCTATCTTCACAGTGAATAACCTGCATTTTAGTTTTTAAAAAGAGACAAAGTTAATTATAATTAGTTTGAAGACATCTGAAGAAAGATTTTAATGGATTGCTAAACAGTATAAAAGGGGAAACATACATTTATTATCATTTTAAAGTATTATTTTTTCCCCATGTTTTAAATAGCAAAATGAGAATTAGTTTCAGTACTATTTCTATTAGGGAAATTAGTTTTCTAAGTGTTACTCATACAAATGTGGTGTTAATCAGAATTCTTACTTTACCCCCAATGAACTGGTAGTTTGGTGGGAGGAGAAAAAAAAAAAGGAGAAAAGAAAACCAGTACAACAAACATATCTGATTACTGGGGAAAATAGTCCTGTGAAGATGAGGACCTCGCTTGGAGGATTTAGAGGGGGAAGGGCAGCAAGAGCAAGGAAAGTCACATTAAAACAGAGATTCAGTCTCTGGTGGGTCATTTGAATTTCATCTTCAGAGTAATTTTCATGCCATTTAGCCATAACCACAGCAGGAATAAAGAGGACTAAACACATTAAAGTGACAAAGTCATACAAGGAGGGACTGGGGCTTGTGGTCATCATATTTGATAAAATTCAATGATACAGTAGGCTGAGTTGGTGAGATATCAAGGACTTTGTTTACAGAAAAAATGCAGTATTCAACAGGAGAAAGGCCTGTAGCACATTCATTCAGGGTCCACCATAGATTAGGAACCTGTCAATTACACAGAAGAAAGGATTCTTGGCCTCAGAAAACCCTCAAAGAAAGGGGGCTTGGATTGAAAAATTTCATCAATTCTCCACTGCTGTCCTTAACCACAAGCCATGATAGCTTGCCCCTGAAGTTGGAGGGATGCTGCTCAGTGCTGCATATTTTTGTAGTTCAGGTAGCCAGAACCCAGAGGCACATGCCTGTGGAGACACTTCAGCACCACTGCTGCTGGTGGGGAATGCTCATTTCCATTTGGAACAACAAAATGCACATTTATGCATCTGAGGGAAGGTGTTGTGGATTCTCTTATCCACATACAGCATGGCAGGAATTCAGTCATTTCATGAACATTCATCTTAAGATCTTGTAAGGTACATTAAGTAATGTTAAGAACAGAGGTGAAGATTCCCATGTGTTTTCAAGAAAAGTTCCTGATAGTGGAACACAAAAGAATTGAGGGAGCTTCAAAACATTCTGTGCTTCAATAGATTTAGCATAGATCATAGTTAGGTTTTTCCAATTTTTAAGAAAAAGGAGCGAGACAAACACAGAGCCAGAGAAAAACCTCATCAAATAGCATTAACAAAGGCAATAACCAGAGACAAACATGACCCATCACACCAGAGGACAGGATATCAAGAAACTGCGGCAGCCTGGGACTTTGAAAATAATAAGAATAAAAACCTGAGGGTTTATTTTTTTTAGAGAGACAGGCATCAATTAAAAATGTTTCTTTATTAGATTGGTGCTTGAAAAATCACATGCAGACTGAAGTTAATTACATCTTGCCTCAGTAGCTAGTGAATATAATGCAGAAACAAATTAAACCATAGATTTATAAAGCTCAGACTTAGAAAACACTTTGGTTATATAATTTAATCTTGTGCACTTTTATAGGTCAAATGATAAAATCTCTGTGAAGCCAATATAACAATGTTTGCTTGAAATATATCACCTAAGGAAAATCCAGCTGGGGTTTAAATATTTTAAGCAGCAGATAGAATACACCAAATCCATTATGATGTTTATCCAATGACTAATTAAACTGCTAAAAATACCTTATTTCTAATTTGAATGTATCCTCTTAGTTTTTTGCTGCCAGATTCAAAAAACCTAGTTTTTCGTGATATCAGTTACATAAAAAAACCCCATCAATCAATTAAATGCTGCCATATCAAAGTATGTGGTGAATAATGGTAGACAAAATGAAAAAGGAAGATATTTGTTCCAGACAGAATATATACACATGATTATCAATTGATACAATGAGCTAAGTAGTAATCCAGCATCTGAGTCATCAAATCTATCAGTCACTTTTGATTTGCAGTAAGGGTGTAAAGGAACAATCAAAACAAGCTTTCTCTTGAGAACTGATTCCCAGCAACCTTGTGTAAGTAGGTCTATGCAATGTAACAGTAGAACATAATTAGATTTGTGCTTCCCAATCATGTTAATATAAAGAAGATGCTTCGCTTTCCCCATCCCCAACCTGTGGGCTCCTCGTGGTTGTGCACATGGCTACAACCAAAGAACATCTCGGAGGATCAGCGCTAGAAAAGCCATTACACTGGGAAACTTAGTGCTGCTAAAAACCAAAGTATTTCAAGGCAAAGCTAAATTCACCTGCATGTTGCCTCATTTGACTAACTCCACGTTTAGGGCTGATTTAGGTACGATACAACAAGTAACCACTAAAGGTAGTTACTGGTGGATACTTGGCTGGTATAGAGCCAGCTGCCAGTCTGAGCCAGACTTCCTGACCATAGTTTAACTCTAACAAAGCATTTCCAGTAATCACTCTGTCGGTGTACTTGTTGCTATTAATATTTTCAGCCTGAAAAGTGAGTTTGTCTATTCCATCAATGACCAGATAGCCAGAGGCACGTGGACTAAATGATTCAATAGTATATTCAAAAACATAGACCCCCAGATATGGAACATGGAACTTCCCAGTTGCTGGGGCAAAGGAGGCACCATAGTTGACATCTAGATTGTTAAATCTGATGGGTCCTGGAGTTGTCATTCCATATGTATGAGAAGCGAAAAAAGCCACCATAGGTGCATATCTGTATGATCCTTTTGAAAAATCTGGAAAGGAAAAAAGAACAATTTCAAGTGATGTTACATTGTAGAAAAGCAACTTGGACCAGCCAGAAGGTCAAAAGCATTATTTCTGATGTCACATCATCCTGTGGGTGATGGACCTTGAGCAACTGAAACATAGTATTCCTGCATAAACCCATCTTTCTATATTGTATAAAAAGTAATTTTCTTCACAATTAGTGCTAGGTGTATTCATCAGAGAGAAATTTTAGAAACAGCAAGGGAACTTTATGTTTATCTATGGTATCACTAAGGGAGCTTTCTTTCCACCCCACAACCCCCTCCTAGTTTTTCCTGCCCCAGGATCTCTTTCATTGTTCATATGAGTGAGCTGAAGCCAAGAATTTCACCACCAATCTTAGACAAACACTGAGGAGGTTTAGCACTCATGATGTTAAATGAGGGGATAAAACTATATGTGTTCCCCTTCAAGTTAAGCCTGTACACTACCATTCCCTGCTTCTGTACAAATGATTTCATTCACTATTCATATGCTGCCATGAGTGAAAATCAGCCAAATGACTGCTGAAAGATGCATAAAATTAACATTCCATGTGGCCTGGGTGTAAATTATTTATTTGTTTTCTGGACTGAATAAGCATAATTTTTATTTTTCTTTTGAAATCTTTCAGGGGCTGCATCCTTTGTTGATGAAAGCCACAGGCAAGCCTAACGTGATTTCTTGAGGCCACAGTTCCACACATCCTGGTTGCTACTGGTATTTATAGAACATTTATGGCTGCATTGAAGGTAGTATTCCCCAGTGATATGATTTTACCTCCCCCTTCAAAATCCATGACATCTTGTCTATTGCACACCCTGCCACTCCACACATTTCAGCAGGGAGCTTTCCAGCTATTATGTCAGGTCCCAAACCAATTTAATCCCATAATCTGGTCATATTAAAAAAAGAGATCCTGAGTCACCCGTGGGGATTGATGTCTCCAGCACCAAAACACAGGACTCTGCTGCTTGAGTTGTCACTCATTAAAGTGAAACGTGAGACCTCTGACCAGCAAATGCTCTGTAATTAGGCCCTGGGGCAGAGGCCCGGGCTGATGGTGCACTGCACTGCTAAACTCTGTACTTGCCAACGCTGGGGGAGTTCTCGTTCACCAGCTTCACACTGCAGTTGACTCCTCCGAAGGGGTGGCGACAGGCACAGACAAAACTCTGCCTGTCATTGACACAGGTTCCTCCATTCTGGCACGGGGAGCTGGCACACGCCGAAAACTGCCCTGCGAAAGAGAGCGAGGAAATCCAACAGCCTCAGCATCCTGACAGCGACACTTCCTAAGCACGCAGTAATTTGGAAAGGCTCTTTGTCACCTCACAGTTCCTGCTGAAGTTCTTTGTGAAGGCCAGCTTCAGATCCTGTCCAGCCTCCCCCTCTACCTGAACACAGCATACCCACCCTCAGTTATCCTCCCAGATATTCAAGATTACCTGTAAATTCTATGTTCTGCCAGCCCCAGAGGGTCAGGTACATGCAGTAAGAAAGAAGATCCTCACAAATAAGTTAGATCAGGCTGCTCTTTCTGGACTGAGCCATCTTACCCTTGGGGGTACCAAAGCAGATTTTGTACTGCCAGTCTTCAGGTTGGACTGTCTTGTCTAGGTCATTTTTCACCCAGGCACATGACAAACATGGCAGGAAAGGCAGGCTCCTGGTGGTGAAAGGTCTTAAACGCTATCCCAGCCACTTCAAGTGTTTGCCCATAAAAACCCCATAATTTCAGGATGTCTGAAGATTGTTGTAGGAGTTTTGGATTGCAAGCAAGAAAAATTATACCAAAGAGGTGGCTTTGCCGAGCACCCTCACTGAGGATGCCCTTGCCTCTGTCCCCAGCTAGCTATGAATTACACTCAGCCAATACAGATAAATCTGTCAGGCCAGTGTTGCTGAGCTCTGAGACAGTAATTACTGAGTGTAATTGAATAATGTGTTATCATAGCAGTTTTTTCGGGGGGGGAAAAAAATCAGGTCACATTAAAAATTAAATATTGCTATGAATAATTCTGAACGCAAAGCATTCCCAAACCACACATTTTTGCTTTCTCCTGGTTCAGTCAAATAAAAGTCAGATATTTTAGAAAACAAACCTTTTCTTTACCAGGAGCTACCAGCAGAACTCTGGAAAGAGAACTCCACACAGTCCTGTGATGGTAAATCTAGGTTTGTAGGTCAGAACTGAAAAAGTCTTGCAGAAAAGTATAATTTTTATTGCCAGGAAAAACGTTGAGCTGGATTTCACATAGATATTTCAGTAATTCCAGTGTTATCATCGTTTTCCCAATCAGATATTTCGCAGACTGCTGCATTAAGGGTAACTGTTTCTGTGTGATATTTTAGTTCAGTGAGCAGAATGCTGAGGCACACTGTACAGTGACACTTGAATTTGCTCTGAAAAAGCATATGGATTTATAAACACAACAGTCATTCTTTTCACAGAAAATAATGTCTATTCTGTAATGCCTGAAATAAAGCAATTTAGGACTGTCATTCCTGGGGTCACAGCACAGGCTGCTGGACATGAGGAAATAATGGTTTTCTTCTCAGATAATAGTTCGGTATATCCTTCCTTGAAGTTATTTTTCACTCACATTTATCAGGCACCCACAACATTTCACTGATATTTACCAAGCATCCACGTATTTACCAAGTGTCAGAGGAAAGCAGGAAAGGAAGGAAAACAGCTGATTGTGCTGACTGTATCGTATTCCCAAAATACAAAAGCTTCCTGTAAGAACTCAGCAGTTTCTCTGCTAATTGGTCTCTGCTTATCATAAACAAGAAGTAAATCCAAGAAACAGGAGAAAAGCTACTAAAAGGAAATGATAATGAGATTGAGACTAGTGCTTTGGAAGACTGCTGTGGGTTGATTCTGCTCGAACTTAACCTTGGAGTCAATTCAAATTTAGACACAGCCTTATCTACATTAAATAAACCCTCCAGCTGAAGCACTGCTTAACAGCATCTGAGAAGCTCCTCCACTTGCTAGAATAGAAGACTGTGTGGAGGTTTGAGTCAGGTTAGGATTTTCAGAGAAAGAGGCAAACGCTGCAGATCTCCACTGCTGCAATAATCTCTGTGTAACTATGCTACAATAGCATCTTTGTGCTATCATTTCTGGCTGAGGCTGAGCCTCTGCTCAGTATTTTCTTTTTTCTTACTGAAGGGCATCCTGAGACACTATGTCTGAATAATCCCCTTGGGATAAAGATGCCAGAAGGTTCAGATCAGGAAAGGATTTCCTGCTATTGTAAATATTTTATTGTTAATTAATCTTTGACAACTTAGTAGTGTAGATGAGTAAAAGAGAGAGACTATAAATTAAAGGCCTAAATCGTAGCTATTACTAGCAGAGAATAAAATGTAGTTGCTAATTACACTTGGTATGGTAGTAGTGAGAAAAGCCAGTTAATGCCCAGTTTTGCTACTCTTTGGGAGGGCAAACAGCCAGAAGCTCTTTTGGGAAATAAACTGCCAATGCTGTGCAAACAAATCTCAAACAGATAATGAAGCTCTGTCAGTATCTACCGGGGTGTTGTTAGAAGCAAAACAAATATCCAGCAATTTAATGTTCTCCTTATGGAAAGGATTGACTCCAGTGGTTCAGGTTGGAAATTCTTCTGACCTACCAACATTTTCTCAGAATTCAGTTATCAGTACCTGCTTCTCAGGAAGCCCTAGGAGATTGAAAACCACCCTGCTCGCACAGGGTCAAACTGGTTGTCAGCCTATAGTTATCAATCACCTCTGGCTTAGCTCTCTCAGGCTGACAGTGGGCAAAAAGCAAGGAGGAGAGGTGCCTCAGCTGTGCCCTCCACTTTCAGGTGGGGTGAATTGTCAGGACAGATCTGAGCTCCTCTGGCAACATAATCTCTGTTAAGTAGAGGTGCCTAATAATTCCAGCGTGATGTTTTTAATTTGGTGGGCCTAAAATCAACACAACAGTTTCATCAACTCATTAGTCTAAAGAGTAAATATGCAAATTTGAAGTGTTCACCAAACTGAACTGGAATAACTATCACATTTGTGCAATTAAAACACAAGATGGAAAACATTTGAAAAGGTAATTTCACTTGAAATTAAGGCTTGAATGATAAAGCAACAATGGAACCTTGCAATTCTGTTAGGAGTCAGAAATCTTCTGAAAACAAAATCAGAAGTAAGAGACAAAGAAAGAATGAAATGAAATTACTTCACACAGATGCACTATTTTAAATACATAAATATAACACAGCTTCACTCTCAGTTACTCATACCGATGGGAGGGTGGCATAATCTGAATAAAGCAAAATCCACAACTAATACAAGACATGCAACAAGAGAGTACACTCACCTTTGGAAGGCACAGCAGCCTCTAGATTCCCTAGAGAGAAGCACTAATAGCAACAGGAGAATGGGAACTGAGCTAAATTGTCATCACACATTTCTGCAGAGCAGTGCATCAGAAAGTAGGACCAGCCATAACCCACACCCAAGACTGATTGTTACTCTGTGTGTATATAGGTATATAAAAAATATACACACATATTTTAAGGTTGTCACCTCCTCTATGTTAGATATTGAAGCTGTCTTAAGATCATCACTTTTTTACCCACCCTGGGTTGCCACATAAGTCAGTATCAGGTGAAGTGTTGGTGCTTTCACCTCTCATACACTCATTGCAGCCTCCACCTGACACAGGAATTTTCTTTAGTTCATTCCGCAATAGGGGAAGTCTGCAAAGGTTTATGTCCCTGCATGTGCAATGCAAACTCACATGCTTTCTCTTGATTTCAACTAATTACTTAGAAAAGTATTACCTCAGGGTCAAATCCTGAGCACCTTAAAGCCAATTAAAACCCTAATCTGTTAGAGTAGGCTCAAATATTGAGCATATAGGCATCAATGAAAATTGGTGTTTGCCTCTTTCTAGAGTTTTATTCCTTTCTTTTTTTAAATTCAAAAAGGCAATCTGAGATTAAATACATTTTATAATTAGCCAGTTATGCCTTAGAGTTTCTTCTAGAAATTTTAGTAGAGGCAGCACAAATCTCTGATGGGATCCTAGAATTTGTGAGAAAAAGCTTGCATAGAGAAGCAAAATCTACCCAGACAGAAGATGGATATTTGTTAATTAGGGTAATGGTCTTGGTTCTTTAACTTACAGAAATATAATATGTGGCTTTGCTAGGCATGAAATATTGTTAAGTACCAAATCTCATTACTGATGGAAAAGTCAGCATAAACATTGCTGTGTAGAAAAATACATTGCTTGTATAAAATATAAAAATAAGGCTTCTCAACATCTGCAAAGATCTGCACTTTCTGTAAGCGAGCATATATCCAATGCTATCAAGCAAGTTATTTGCTAAAATTGAGTATGAGATAAATAATAAATAGGAAAGACATGAATTCATCAGCCTGGAGTGAAAACCAGAGCAGGTAGCACCTTCCTGTGCTCCAGGCAGGTAGCACTAGTGATATTTTCCAGCAAAGTACATGGTGTGGGAAGGATCAAAGAGACATTTAATTTTCTCTTAATTTCAATTATGAAGAAAAATTTTGCATTTCCATCCTATGCATTAGCAGGAGCAGACAAAACACAAATGACTGAGGAAGAATTGCCATTTTTAATAGCAAAATATCCAAATTACTTTGTAGCAAGGATTTGGCAAACCTTGGCGCATTTTTAAGTGTGATTGCCTCCTCTAATAGCTGTGTCCAGCTTAAAAGATAACCAAGGACTGAATTCCTTCAATGGGGATGGCCTTCATTGGAAACCAAGCTACTCATGGGATTATGGCTTTAAAAAGGATCCTTTCCATTGATCATTGAGAAACTCTGTCCCTAGGACAGGAAGAGATGAAGGAGCAAAGTGGAAAGGAAGGAAAAAAGCATGGAGAGGGAAAAGGAGCACATGTACTAGAGTAATAGCTGTTACTATCTCTACATCTGCTTGCAGTAGGGACCAAATATTGCTTTAGAAACATTCAAAGGTTTAAGAGTGTTTTACAGAAAGTATTCAGGTCTGGATCTGGACAGGTCTCTGTCATTAAGAAATCTGTCTAATTTTAATATGAACGAGCATTATCTCAGTATTTCTAGTCACTTATCCACTCTTCATTTTCAGTATTGTGCCAGAAATTATATTTTCATAAAACATTATCTTGTGCTGTTGATTTTCACTCAAGTACAATTATAGAAGTCATAACTCAAGAGTTTGTACTTCTGTGAATTCATTCATATGAATTCATGTCCCATGATGGCATTTGAATTTAATTTGATAAGAAGCAGATCGCACTCAAAATTTTCTTTTTAAGAATGGCAGCTCCTGCTTAGCTGAGCTGCTCTCCAGGTGGACTGGAGCCAAATTTACTTTATTGGCTGGGTTCCTGCTTTTTCAAGAACACACTGTTGTAGCTATAACTGCACTTCTCAGTGAAGTCCTGAAGGAGCCAGCAAAAGCCTCATTACAGTCATTTGTATTCACTCGCTTCAGGTTTCTGATACCTTTCATCCCTGCTGACACTGCAAAGTACTGATGCAACTCCATATTTCTCTCCAAGCTTGCACACATTTTTTTTTCTATTGAAATTGCTAATTGACATGCAGGCACAAAATTCTTGTTTTTTAGATTTTGTCTAAACTGTCAGTTACTTTTTAAAGGTCAGGTTCTCAGCTGAGTATGTGTGCATGTATATATATCTTAAACTGATCAGATAAGACTCTATTAAGGAAAATTAAATGGAGCTTCTAGATGCCTTAGTGCAAAATCTCCTCATAAGCAAAATAAATTATATTGTGAGCAAGAGACTAATCTCAGATTCCTCTGAAACACTCTTTACAGCAGTCTTTAGACTTTTTATTTACTCTCAATCAAGTTCTGCCACTCAGTTCATCACAATGGTTACATAAATCTTTATAAAATATACCTTGATTTTCAGTAGAGTAAAATGCATTACCTGGATCTATTGCATTATCCGTGTTCCTCTGGCTTCGGCTTGCCAGGCTCATGGTGGCATTTGCTGCCACATTTTTTGCTGGGTAGGATTTCTTTACAACTGGTTTTAGCTGCTTCTGAAGTTTGGTGATATTGTTCATCGCGTTTACCATCGATAGGTCAACATGCTGGGTTAGATTTGTCAAAATAGCTCCTGCTTTTACTTCGAGCACAGATTCAACGAGCTCCTGGAGGCCTCTCTGCAGCAGGGGGATATCTGGCTGAGCCAATTTAATTAGCACAGGTATGCTTGTGTTCATTTTCTGGATGCTGTGGTTGGCATCCTGGCACAGCCCCCAGGCCTCATGAGCAGTCTTGTTCACAAGTGGAATGATGTTTGAGAAACGGATTGACTTGGCTTCCAGGGCCTTGATCCTGGAACTCAGTGCCTGCAGCTGAAGTGAGACCACCTGCTCTTTCTCTGTTGAGGCAGCTTTGGCTTTTTTGAGTGAGACACAGTTGTTTGCCAAAAACTTGGAAATTTTTGACTCTACATTCAGAAGGCGAACCTCGTGGTCCTTTGAACTCTCCACAGAGTCAAATAGTTTTTCTTCCAGGAGGCTGATATCTTGTTGCTGCTTTTCCACTTTTGATGATGTATCATTTAAAATATACAAAACTCTACTGAAATTGTGGAAGATACTTCTGTCAGATTCCTTGTATGGAAGATCAGAAAGAGATGGTGCTACTTGTGAAGTAATTTCATATTTCTTGTTATAGAGCAGTGACCAGAGGGATTCATTCAACTGCTGGAGCTGAGGAATGAAAGCCAGGAGGCTGTCCAGTTCCTCAGCTCTGCCACAGCAAACTTCAGTCTCATTTCTTAGAGCATGTAGCATATCTTTCAGTACATAATTATCTTGAATAGAATCAATAGCATTGTTTATTACTATCATGGTCTTGTTTAATCCATCTTCTATTTCCATGGAGCATTCATTGGCACGACTCTCAAACAGGTCCCAATAAGCCTGAGACTCATTTTTCAGTCCTTCCTGAGTTTTGGAAAGTTCCTTCATTGCAGAACTCATTCTGCCAATGACAACAGTGAGGTTATCAAGTTTCTCTTTGAATTCTTGAGCTTGGACTTGTTGCTCATAGTCTGAAGCTGGACTAAAAGGTACCCCTTGTTCAATCAAGGGTTGCAGGATCTCCATATCATAGCACAAGTCATTAATTTGCTCGTTCATTTTGTCCATCTTATTGCCCAATGGAAGGAATGCATCAGAGAGGCTCTTGTTGAGAACAAGCACCCTGTCTTGGACTGCTGCCAGCTGTGTTTGGAAATCTGTCCTGCTCTCTGACAGCATGTTGTCACAGAGCCCCAGAACAGAGTCCCTCTGAACTTGCAGTGCAGCACTGAGGTTGCTGATCTTGCCATCTTGGACTCTTAAGTCATCATAAATCTCCAGCACCATCATGCCTTGTCTCTCTACTTTCTCATGCAGTGTGAGCATGTACTCTGTAACATTGTACTCCATGACTTTATCTGCTGAGGGAATGCTTTGTCTCAAAGACGATTCAGCTGATAACAGCTGTTCATGAGCATGTCTCATTTCAGTAAGGGTCCTATTTAAAGATTCATAATAAATTTCACTTCTCAACTGTTGATGCTCCAAGTTAACTTCCAAGGACTTCTGCTTTTCTTGTAGAGCTTTCACAGGCTTGTCACAGGTGAGGGCCATTTCCTCTCTCATCTGCACCGTATGACTCTTCAGTTCCAGAATGTCAAGTTCTGTTGGCCCACTGTCTTTCTCTTGAGCAAATTTATTTTGGGTTTCATTCAGATGCTTGACTAATTCTTTTGTATTTTCAAGATCACCTGACAAACTAGACATAGTCTTGAAAATTTGAGCCATGCTCTCTTGCATTTCACCTTGAAATACTTGAAACTGCTCTCCAACTACGTCTTTGATTAAATCATTAATACCTCTGGATTTTAGACCTTTAGGGAAAAGGAGAAATATGGAAACAATCAGACCAAATGTGTTAGCAATATCTAAGTTTTTCCACAACGTGAGCAAACACAGTGCTGCACAGCAGTGAAACACTCACATCCCTGCCCCAATTTATCCATAGATCGAGCAAAATTTATAGCTGAAGAATGCAGAGGATGGCTGCAGTTTATGTACAGCCTTAGTGTTTGAGGATTCATCCCTATTTCTAGTGAAATCAGTGAGACTTTTGCAATTATTTTGAAAGGGCAAATTCAGACTTTGACCTCCTAGCTAGGCTGTTTCTGAGCACCGAAAGGAGATCTGTGTGCTTTTGCATCTTTCTCATAAAAAACAATAGATGGTTTCTCCACTAGGAAAATAAGGCAAAAAACATCTGATTTACAACATTATGGTCAAGAAGTGGAAGCAGACATTATTACTTTCCTGCTGTATTGTATGTGCTAGGTGATGATACAACACACTATTGTGAGAAAGAAGCAAAATTAAAAAAAAAAATCAGCTCAATGAATAGCTAAAGTTAGTAACACAACAACTGCTGCAAAATGCAGACATTTTAGAGGTACAAACTTTAAGTCTTGCATACTACAACTCTTTAAATAGTTCCTAGGAATTCTGATCCTGAAAAGCACTAGGCAGAAGTAAATGTGTGAGAATTCTACCCCAGTGAACAACATGAAGGTATGTTTCCCATATAACCTTAGAGAGGTCAAGACAGGCATACAAGAGTTCTGCATAATGTATTTCAGTCGATTAGAGCAGTAGTTCTTCTCTGGTGTGAGATTAGAGGGACTTTTATTAATTTACTCTCCAAAGGTAGCTCCTATGTTCAACTAAAACACTGAAGCATCCTTTGCACAATTTTCATAAACCCTATGAACATTTGCAGCCAGACTGATACAATGATTAAACTCTTCAACCTCTACAATGTCTCAATGATGACAGGTTCTCTGATTAGAACTGGACTGATAAAGGCAGAAGTTCTCTGTTTCCTACTTCCCTTTACTTCTTAATTAATTCTACAGCCTGGAATTTACTTCTTCATCTCAAAAACATTGAGGCATATTCTAAAAACTTATTTGAAGGTACATTCTCAGCAAGTGCAATAAAACACCAGGAAATCAACCCAAGTTTGCTAGCCAAGGAAAGAGCCACATCAGAAATAAAGCATGAAGTTTCCTAGGAATTAAACTCCATTACTGTCAACTGAGGTCCCAAATGTCACAACTTTACACAAAGTATAATAAACAACAGTGATAATACTGGGATTACCTTTATAAACTTCTTTTTAACTATCTGGAGAGCAAGTAAATGACAAGACAGATGCATGTACATGAATATGCACATGTATGTGCACACTGAAATATCTGAGGATTAAGGTGTCTGAGAGGAAAAACCAAGATATGAAGCAAGTTAAAAAACCACCATGTAGAAAAACCATTCCAAGTGATGATTTGGTCAGGTTACTTTATGGTGCTGAAAAGTGTTCTGTGCTCTAAGAGATACCATAAGCTGTGAAGAAAAATGTAATGGCTGTGGAAAGAACCAAGATTACTCTAAACCTTCTCTGAGGAATCAATGAAATTCCTTCATCTCAGCAACAAATCTTGATAACAGACCATTCGTCTGTGAGAGGTGTTCCAGAGATCTACACCGACCTTTTCTTTCTGTGACAGCCAAAAAGGTGCCAGGCTCACTCTCTGCTCCATTTAGTTAGATAGTGAAGGTAATATGGAGCTCAGCTCTGGTTTTCAGGCGTTCCCACTACTAAGGGAATGTGGAGCCTGATAAACCAGACAGCTTTGTGTTTCTCTCTCCCCTGCTTGCTGGCTAGGACAGCTAGGTAGCTGATAAGCAAAGTTCAGCAGGGGCTGTGGGAGCTGTGGGACACTTGTCCATGCAAAGGCGTGGCCCAAACTTGTGTTGTAGGTGACAATTGTTAAGCCTGAGCTGAGAATACTTGTGTGCACTCATGGATGTAACTCAATTTCTCTGTTGCTCATTTTGAAATAGAAACACCCAAACTACCTGTGAACGTTAAAGATCTCTTGCACTTTTTATGAGATTATAAATTTTAATTTTAGCTTCCTGGCTGAAAACCAAAGGGTGTAATTACTGTGTGTCAACATATACTCTCTTTGCAGTTTCAATTATATGAAGAATAATGTGCAAAATAAATGTATGTACACAGGAGACTGAATTGAGGTTATATATGCAGCTGTAAATGACATTTCTGACTTGGAAGTGATTAACACTCCATTATTGAGTTCATTTTTAAAGGAGTGTACATTTTAATAATGAAAAGGAAAGGTGTGTGTTAAACACAGAGTTAAAGGAGGAAAAATAGAATAGCAGGAAGTAAGCAGAGTTTCTTAAATTAAAAAGAGAGCACAAAATTATTTTTCCCAAGTAAAAAATGGGAACAGCTTCCTGAGTACTGAAAGCAATTTTTAAAATGCACAACAGGTTTCACAAACAAAATTAGAGGAGCATATCAGTTTCTCCAGTGAGTGTTGCCCTCTTTCAGCAGATGACATATTTGTGTCACCAAAGTCACAGATGAAACCAAGAGTTAAATACTTTTTAGACTCTATTGAATTGTTTGGTCATAGAATCAGACCTTGCTCCTAACAAACCCTGGTACAAAGCTGGGAGGATTGTTAGAATTGCTGTGATAAGAAAAAAGGTGATATATGGACTGTGAGCAAAGGACCTGGGCAACACAGGAAGAAAATGGAAAAGTGGGTGAAGAAATAAAATATCTGAATGGCATGAAGCAACTACAGACTTCACTGTGCTTCAAAAGCACCTTGCTTCAGGCTGGCACTGGTACTGGGGAAAGTCAAGGTTTGCTTCAGGCAAGTTTCTAAGAGTAGTTTTTAGCAAGGTAGAGTGTCCAGTATTGCAGGACAGCATGGAAGCTCCTTTCAGATCCTGCTGCTTTAGGATGGTGTTTATGCATTTGAGTACAACTGACTGGTATTTCCTAGATAGAAACTGCAGTTGCCCTTTGTCATTACACACACAGGCCAACAGACACAGCAACCTTTTCTTTCTCCCTTTCTTTCCCCATTCCTGCTGTTTACCTGTGTACTAGCCAAGAATAACCTGTGTTGGAATGCCCATAATTAGACAGAAGTAATGTAGCTGATAGCATCTTGTTCATTGGAGCTATTTGATTAGGAGATAGATTGAGAAGATAAATCAAAAAAAGGGACATCACCTGGAGATTTTTTCCTAAGCAGATATGATATAAAACATTTCAGGTAAAAACAATAAAGGCTTGAAGCACATTTTCAAATAAGGGGGGGAGGTGTTTGAACAGCACATTTTAATTAAGACTTAGAACCTGAAATACAGATAGGGAAAGCAGAAGCAGAAACATAGGATGCAGAAAACCACCTCTCAGAGTAGCATGAAAATGACAGCTAGAATGAGTGGAATATACAAAAAAGAATGAGGACAAAGCAGAAGGGAAATGGAAAATATTCAAAGACAAATTAAATGTGCACCCAAAGGTCAGGAATGCCATCTAGCACTATGTGGAGAGGTGAAAGCAGGTCATCGATCAAGAGATGGAATAAACTTGCATACAAGAGAGCCACCTAGCATGTACAGGAGCAGCTCAGGAGACAGAGGACTGAAAATACAAGAAATGGGATCCAACTTGGTAAATTTGAGGGAGGTACAAAACCACTTATTGTTTCATTCAGTTTTATCTCGATGTAAGGAACCCCAGAACCTTTGTTCTATTTTTAAACAGAAAAGTCCTTTGGATTCTTAAGTGTAAGTTATGGGAAAATTCCCAAAAAATGAGAAAAATATTGCACGTTGAAGAAATGAAAGTTGCAGTCTGAATCTGCTTGTTAAGCAACACTTGTAGCTGGGTAACACACAGGTCTTGCTCCAGGATTCACAAAGAATGGATGCATAATTCTGCAGGTGAGGATCTGCTCCAGCTCCTGATCTCTAGCTGTGCCTTTCTCGTATACTGAACATGAGTACAGATGTTTATCAGAGATAGCTTAATATGATCAGGGACAAATTATTCAGCAGAATTTCTGCTGTGTTATAAATACAACCACCACAGAATTCCTTATAGTTTGTCCTGCATGTGTAAATTATGTATCAAAGAATATTAGTTAGACTTGTAGCAAAGTACTCCATCCTTTAGCAGCTGACATAAAAACAAAAACAGAGATAAGAATATTTGCAGAAGCTCTAAGTAAATTAAAATGCCCTGCTAGTGGCTTAAGTTACCATGTAGATGATGAATTACCCAATAATATTTTTTTTTCACTATGAAAGGCACCATAACAAACATTGAAATATACAAATTCCTCTTTTATGAAATGAAATTTTAAAAATTAGTTCTCCTCACAAGTGTTGAGTAATAGGAGAGTCTATGAAGGTTTTTAGCTTTTTTTTCCCTGGCACCTCTAACTGGGTGAGTGATTACTTTAATTTATTTTTCTTACCTTTTAGAAAAGACTGGAAGTCTCTGCCCTTATCTTCATTGATTTTGCCTTCCAGAGAAGAAAGCATCTTGCTCACATCATTCATTGCAGCAGCAATGCTGTCAACCTTCTTCTGTAGAAAAGTCAGTTTCATCTCCTGACTGCTAATCT
The DNA here is from genome assembly GCA_013400515.1 of Erpornis zantholeuca. Taxonomy (NCBI): domain Eukaryota; kingdom Metazoa; phylum Chordata; class Aves; order Passeriformes; family Timaliidae; genus Erpornis; species Erpornis zantholeuca. Next base: position 76,055 of record VZTN01029281.1, on the reverse strand, counting down.
TCTCATTCATTTTTTGAAAAAGTGCTTGGTTGGGGAACAAAACAAGAACAAAAAGACAAGTAGTGTTAAAACATTGTGGAGTGAAATAAAAGAAGATATAATTGACTTGAGAGGCATTAGCTAAAAATGGGGTGAAAAGTTTCTGAATTTTTAGTTTTGAGGGAATCATTTTGATTTTTGTCATGTGTTATGTATTAGTGAGATTCAGCAGCACAGCAGTTACTAATTACTGAAGCATATGTATCCATTATAAAGTATTTTTGATTCTACAAGGGTATTCTGAATGGTTAGCATATTTTAATCAACATAACACCATTCTTCCTCCACCTAGCACCCTACAGGGCATTCAAGTTAACTCTCATTTAGTCAACCTCCTTTAACACAATCACAAAAACATTCATTTTTACTTACCATTTATAACACAACTTCATGAATTTGCAAGGCTCATGTCTGAAGGAATACATCATCTTTCCATTGTTTGAGTCAAAATAAAGACTTGTTCAATACAGCAGCAAGGCAGAAAAACAGCTAATAGATAAATTACTTTGGAATAATGATTAGTCTGTCATTAAAAATAGAAGCTCAGCCTATGAAGTCAAGTTTATTTTAAAACCTGCCCAAATTGCTCCTGACACTTATAGTCTTTTCAGGAATAAAGAGGCCTAGAAGGATGTTTTTAAGACAGGTAAAGGTGAATAATGCCTTGATGTTGAAAATTAAGGCCCCACATGACTTCAGCCAGTCAAACTGAGTTTGACAGGTATCAAAATTAGTTTGGGATTTTCAGAAGATGCTGATAAAATGTTTAGATGTTTGAATTCCTGTAAGCAAAGCTAGAAAATCTCCTTTGACAATACAGTGTAAATGGCCTATGTTGGACATATAATATATTACCCTAAATGATCTGAGCTATAATAAACTGCTATGGAAGAGATTCTTTAGTATTGCATACAAATATTTATTAGTGTAACTTTACAGCATTGCTATTGAGCCTTTGTCTCTTTTCATTACAGCATCAGTGTCTATTCCTATGGCAGCAAACAGTTCTAATCAGAAATTATGTCTAAGTACAGGGGTCTAAAGGCTCCAGAAAACCCCAAGCAAGTTATATGCTAAAGGACATATTCTCTGATGGCTTGTATTCTAGTATGCAAATTCTAGTACATAAAAAATACATGTGTTTTATCTAACCTGGTAGCATTTGGGAAAATAAATGCACCCTGTCAGCATAGATGAAGCAGGCCAACATCCACGAGAATGCTCTCCTGCAGAGGCATGTTGGTTGTAAAGGCCACAAGCCTGAAGAATGAGGCTGTTTTAGGTTAGGATGTTAGGATCTCCACCTGTGTTCTCTTTATCTACTCACACAGATACTAAATAGTTTCTAACTCAACCACCTCATTTAGGCTCTGGCAATTCTTCTGACTGGCACTGCAAAGACAGGCCACTGATAGACCTTTGGCTTCTTAAAACAGCTTTGTGTGAAACAAACAGGTCTGGACACTTCTGGTTGAATTGTTGCTATGAGAAAGGGATTTGAATTCATTAGTGACTCATGCATGGTCACTCAAACTGGTAACTAACCTGCAGGGCATAATGCTTTTTTTAGCTTCGTTTCCATCAGTTCCCACTGAAGGAGGAAGAGAAATTAGATGAACCTGAAAGTAAGGTTTGGTGCCTGAAAGTGGCATGGCTGCATAGTGGGAGCTGGAAGCAGAATCTGGCTTAGAGAACCATAGCAGGTGCTGATGGAATGACAGACCAGGGCAGTCAGTCCTGGCCACAGGCAACATTTGCAGGGTTGACAGACAGAACAGGTATCTCTCTCTTTCTAGGCTGACCCAATTTGATTTAAAAATAACTGAAAAGCAATTAACATGGAAGTTAGAGATTCCAATTCCAGATTTATTTCTCAGAGCATAACTCCTACTAACAGAAGTGACATGTCTCAGTGCTCTATTGATCAAGTTCACTTTTTCATAATAGGCCCTGTCTGCTTTACTAAACATCCTCCTCCCTCCAGCCCTGGGAGACTTGGTTGCTCACACATTATCACCAAGGGGCAACAGCCTGACTCCCTTTTGAAAATACCTTTCTGTATCTCAGATTCAACCTTTCCCTCTGTCTATTAAGATTTAAAATAAAACACATAAGAACATACGTGTGTAAAATCCCCATAAAATTCTGCGGCAATCTGAATTCTGATTTCATGTTCTCTCAGCATGCATTACAGTCCAGAAGAGGATATTGAAAACTGTGAAAACACAGACCTGAGAACATAACCTGCTTTATTTATTTGCCTCATTAAATGTTTCTGGATATAGGCCAATAGGTGAGTGACAACAACACCAAAGTGTGGAACAGCTGATGTTTATACAAAAAGCCAGGGTAGAGAAACATAACTGGAGCATCAATAGATTCAAAAGGACAGAGAGGTAGTAAGAAAGTTTAAGGAATATGCTTTCTTTAGACTGCCCTTCACATTTTGGCCATTTCTGACTCCTCACAACAAAAACAACATTTTTCCAGGGGAAAAGGGCCACTGTTCAAGACCAGGAGCCTGTGCCCACAGCCACGTGCTGACTCCAAAAATCGTGAACATCGCAGGAATTCTCCCAGACCAAAGCTGCCAACAGCTAGGACTCTGGCTGCCCTTGGAGCACCAGATGCCACCTCCGAGCTGATCCCGAGACACTGAGGCTTTTTTCCCATGAAAAATTGCCATTTTCCAGTCACAGAGGCCAACAGTGGGGTCCTGCCTCCTAATTAGGCAAACAGGTCAGGATTTCTCCCAGACCAAATCTGCCAGCAAGATGTGGAGAAGCTTTTCATGCAGCAGTCTTCTAATGAAGATTCTCGATATAAATCTCTATCTGAATAAATTATTTTTGTTACTGACCATCTCTTACAATTCTAGATTATCTGTACATACTGTTGCAAGACAACGCTGACATTGTATTCCAAAAACATAAGGTCCAGATAGGTTAAAGTAAACACAATAAGGAGCAAATAAATAGGGCAATAAGAAGTACTCTCAAGCATCTGTGGTATAAATGTGTAAACTGTCACTGTGTTTCTTAGCTATTTGATCATCCTAGACATAGTAGCTTAGAGTATACCTGAGCTGCCCTTGTTAAGGCTTGAAACATCATTGTACTGATTTTGAATAAAGAACCAATTTTTGTGAGAAAATATATAACAATAATCATGTATTCACATCATCCATTAACGTCATTACATTTCCTTGTATGTGCAATGATAGTCTGTACTACTCCTGTATTTGGGTTGGGGCTTTTTGCCCTTCTTTTTGTTTAATTTTGGTTTTTTCTCCTGTTAATTAATGCATTATATTTGATAACATAATACTTTAAATATTTCTGTATAGAACATTTCCCTGGGGTTAATTTAGTCGCAAGGCACTCTATAAATTTTAAGTTGCTGGTACATTTAAATTCAGTATCTTCTGCCCATCTTTATCAGAAGAGCACACCAGCTATCCATGACTGCTGGAAACTGACAGTGCATTCAGGCCCCTTCAGGAGACAGAGATTTTCCTCGAGTTGTTTTTTCAGTGATCTCAGTGAATCCCCTCTTCAGTGACTGGGTAGAGGTGAGAGCAATCTTAACAACTGACCTGTCCCACTGGGGTCCTGCAGAGCTCCTGCTGTCCCCTCGCTGACAGTTCTGCTGCTTTCAGCCTGGTTGCTGTGTATAACTGATTGCTGCTCTTGGGCTAGAGAAGGGAGAAAGAGGAAAGGTAAGGATGTGAGTGAGCCACAGAACATGACAACTGGGATGATTCCACAACAATTTTTTTTTCCTCTCTCTATTCTGTACCAGCTTTACCAAAGCCTAATCATCAGCAGTGGCACTTATCTGCTTCGTGCAGTGTGGGACCACATTGCTGAAGATCTCAACTGGCTTTAAAAAAGACTTCTTGAGACTGGCAGGGGCTGATGCCAATATTAAAATGTCAAAACGTGCTTTATAATGAACAGAATTTTTAAATGCCCAGGACTAAAAATTCTAGACAAATATTTTAGAACCACATAAAACAGCAGTACAAAGACAGTAGAGAGATTGCTGGCTGTAAAATTAATTAGGGTTTTTTAATGGCTACAAAATTAACTAGGTTTGTTGAAACTGATTTTTGGGTTGTTTTTTGGGGGTTGGTTTTGTTTGGTGGTTTTGAGGGGGTTTTTTTGGTTTTGTTTTTTTTTTTCAGATTACACACATCTTCAACCACGGAAAACTTACTACTAAGGGCAATGGTGATATTACATTTTTGCAGCACCTAAAAAATAAAAACAAATTCAAAACATAATCAAATTCTAAGCTCCAAAAATTTAATCTGAGATTTATGACTGATATACACATAAAAAACTTCACGATGGTGGCAATTTCGTAAATATTTTCTCTGGTGATAGCAGATAGGATTATCTGTGCTTATTTTACATTTAAGCCCAAAAGATCTGAAAGCAATTTGCAAATAGCTGGACTAACACTATTATTAATTCAATATCCCAGCTGGGGAAACTGAGGTCCAGAAAGTTAAGTGCCTTCACTCACAAAAAGTAATGAACTGATCAGATAGCTGGGAACTGAACTGAGACTTCCATATTCCTGACAAACGTTCTCTAGCCATTAGGCTTAATGGTACTGTTTTCATGTCATTATTTTTTTATAAAAACAAAATATGTACAAATTAGGTAATAAATTTGCTAGTGTAAATTCATACCAATTTTTATGTACTTGCTCAGTTCATGAAACATTTTGAAGTCAATGCCTAAGGAATTGCCACTTATATGGCACTAATGTAATTTTCAGTCTTTAGTACAGTATAAGCAGAATAACTTGGGTAGAGTGACATCATTTTCCAGTTCAAATATTAAAATCTAGTTTAGCCATAATGTAAGTTTCCAGGGAAACGGATTAAAATGCTGAAATCAAGAAATTCCATGTTCCACATAGTTCATTTGAAGATAAACAGACTGCAATTAGAAGGATATAAGGGGTTTTATGTTGCAAATATCAGGATAGGAACTCAGAGGAAATTAACATATGGGCCAACAGTTTGATAGAATCTATTGAAATTGGCTGATAAGAAATAGAAGATCCTCAAATAGTTATAATTTCAACAGCTTCCGCTCTCTTTCTGTGTCATGGTTACTGACAGAAGCTAAATTCTTGCATTCAGCCTATCTCGTTGGGCAGGATTTATCAGGTGGTGGTGTGATGATACAATCTATAACAAGGGGTGGGTTACTTGCCTGTGATAATGACCAGCTGATCGATGTCCTTTTATTCTTTCATTTACTGGTCTTTCTGTTGCTCTAAATGCATTCACTGACACTGTTGGTGCTACAGACACCATATTTTATATATATATATATACACATATACTATCGACCTTATCTTTCATCCTCCCTAATAAATCAATTGCCCCACTCACAGCTCCACAACCTGGAATATGAAAACCCTTACAGTTTTATTCATTTTTGAAGTTTGAAGGATTATCTATTTATCCCTGTGTGCTTGTTTTACTAGTGCTTTAAAACTGTTCAGGTAACATAATGGCTTTAAGACCCAGGACATGGCACCCCTGCCAGTGCAAACCATCCATGGAGCAAGCCCAAAGTGCACTGCACTGCCTCTGACAGCAGCAAGGACTGGAGACAGCGATGCACACACACAAACCTCACCCACAGACAGTCACACATGGTACACTTATTAAATTTCATTGCAGTATAAGAAAGGCACTTTGCAACTAGCATTAGAAATTCAGGCTTTTCATTTGTGAAACAAATTCAGAGGAGTCACTGCTAATATAGCTTCTCCTCCATCATTCTTCCAGCATGGCTCAGGCCTTTTCCAAAGGAATCACTCCAAGACATCATACAGTGATTACATCTATGTGCCCCTTATTCCCACAGCTGAGACTTCCCATCGTAGATGCTGGATAACAGCAGGTGTGATGGGAGCACTAGACTGAAAATCTAATACACATACTCTTTAGGGTAGAAACAGCCATCAAATGACTCACATTTGAGACCTTTTAAAAATTAGATATGCCATGCTCGATTTAAACTTAAAAAAAAAAATTAAATTAGACAGTTAGATCCACCCAAAAGGTGCCATTCACAATAACAAAGCAACAAACAAAACAAAAAAAAGCAGGAATACAAAATCCTGAACAATGAGTTCTTCCAGTTATATCAGAAAAAACAGGCAGTGCACATGGAAATTTAACATTAGGTGTCTATCATGCAACATATTGGCCTAGATGTATAATTTATTGTCCCATGTATTTTTAAACACAGGGCTCAAAATATAATTTCAGGGAATATTTAAAAAATTGAGAGGGGGTCTTTTTCACTCAATATATCTTTCATGAAGCAGAAGTGGCTGGAGGGGTTTCCCGGAGTGGGGGTTAGGTAGTTTCCTCCCATTCCCTGCGTTTCAAGGGGAATTGCCACCTTTTGTGCGTGCCGCCCGCCCCACGCAGAGGATGGGACATTGCACGGCCATCTGCTGGAGAAATGGCATCACTGCCACGCCAGGGAATTCTGTGCTGAGAGCGGCTGTGGCAGAGACGGCTGCTGCCTCTAAACCATGTAATTTGCTGTTCAGAGGCCATACGTGCACGAGGGAACTGGGATTTCATTTCTACACACACAAAGCTAAAATAAAGCTGTGTTTAGTAGAAGTGGCATGTCATGAAGTCTGCAACTCAGAATTCAAAAGCACTTTTGCTCCCAGTTAAGCATTTAGTATTCCCAGTTTAAAATGATGATGCCGTGATTGTTGAATTGTCCGTGTTGAGCTGTCTTATTAGACTTACAAGAACTTATGTCTACATGTTTTCATTCTTAGAAATTTTCTTATAAAATTGCATTGTCCACGCAGGAATAGGGTCCACATCTTAGCCAATTTGGTCACACGTTGCCACAAGGGAGGCAAGGTTAGAAGCAGTGATCTGAACACATCACTTCCATCTCTCTCACTACTGCACTACCTTGGGAAGCATCTGTAACCAAGCAGCTACAATGGGGCTACCAGATAAGACTTTCAGATGCGTAATAATCACTACCAGGTGCTGGTGTTTCCTTCTGCCCAGACTATGCGACTGAAATAGTTACACATGACTTCACTCTGTCTGAGAGGAAAAGTTAAACCAGCAGGCATTTTAAATCAGCCTTTTCTACAAGCAACCCACATGGCACTAACAGCGCCTTTCCAGGATCTAAAAGACTGTCGGAACACCCCAGTTCCCTCGGCACAGAAACCCTTCAGTAAGAGTTGTGCTGTTGAACAACAGAGAGGCCAAGTGGGAGGCTCAGTGACTCGGGACAGCCCCGCTCAGCACTGTCAGCATCTCTCCCTGCTGTCCTAGAGTGCAGGAACACAAGGCTATTGGGCTCCCAGCTGTTCAAGTTCATTAGCCGATGTCCCTTCATGGGAATTGAATAATACAGGCAGGGCTTGTGCTGGTGGTCTGCTTCTCATGGGAGGTAGGATTCCAGAAGCAGGGAAGAAAAGCTTCTCTGACATAACACCTTTCATCCCAATCTCTTTAAGCAGTTCTACAAGCATTAATTAATTAAATATCCCAGTGCCCCTGTGAGATAAGTGTCATCTCAATTTTCTAGATGGGTAAACTTGGTTATGCAGATTACAAGTGGCTTCCCCAAGTTATTCAGCAAGCCAGAAGAGGTTTGAAAATAAAACCCAGGAGATGTAACACCCACTCCTGTAACACTTCACACAGCATTTTCCTTTATTCTTACTTTTTACACAGATGCCACTACAAATTGAGTTATACAGCTTTTCTTCCTGGTCAATATTTCCCTGTTATCTTGATGCCATTTCAGTTTTGTCAACTGTGACCTCCTCCTTCAGTCCCACCCTTTACATTTTTTAAAATCTATTTTTACTAATGTTTGATTTTGTCTGAAAGGAAACATTTTAAACACTTGATCCATGTTCACTGGACAGCCTTGCTGACTGACCATGTCCTGTGTTAATAATGGACTCTACACTCTGATGTGCAGAGAAGGATTTTGAGCCTGCCTAGGTTCTGGCTCTTCAGCAGTGAAATTTCCCTCCTGGATGTGAACAACAGTGATTTCTCTTCATTCCTCCACATTAATTTTTAATCACAGCCCTTTACTTTACCACTGCTGATTGAATTCCCTATCACATCTAATGGCCTTTCTTGCAATATTCATTCATTTAAAACATGTATGCTGATGCCATACCTAATTTTTCAAGGACTGCTTGCTTAATGCCAGCAGCAAAGAAATAGCTATTATACAGATGTAAGACTACAATATGATGCCACATGTTTGATCACCAGGGCAGAGGTCAAAGGCTGTTCTGTCAAAAAGGCCACAATTACCCACGGATCATGTGTAATACTTAGAAAAATTCAGTCACTGTTGAAATGAACAACAGAAGACCTAAAAAATTCAGAGAAGTAAAAAAAGGTGATATGTTATTTTATCACAAACAAAACATGTTCTTAGAGGCTGAAACAGAAAGGCAAAAGAGTAGCAGTGCTGTAGAGGAATATTACAGCAAGTATTCAATAGAGGACCTGGATTTAATATCCCCAGCACTCAATAACTAAAAGGTCAAAAGTAGCGATGCACTGAATGCAAACTCCATATTTTAGCAAAATGAAATAAGGCTGGAGATATTATGAGCTTTATTTAGAGTGGAAGAAGGGAAAGTACCTTCTGCTTAGCTGCTCTGGAAATTCACGTGCAGAAATTCACGTGCAGCTGCTCTGGAAATTCACGTCAATATCCCAAAGCATTTTAGTTTACTGTGAATTTTTACTGGCTTTAATTAACAGAAAGGTCTGTATGGGTTTTCAACAGAGCCATTTGCTCACAGATCAAACTGCATTGTTTTCTTTTGCTGAAGTGAATAGTTTCAGACCCTTACAACTCTGCTCACCTTTGGGTTGGCAGTTCTGACCACTGTATCCAGGACAGCACTTCCACTCCAGCGATGTCACTATTTTATGTTTGATTCTGTAGGCCTGGTGTGTTGCTGTCTGGGACCTGTGAAATGAGAACAATTTAAGCCTAATTTAGGTAACCAAAGAGGAGCTGCAAGATACCTGCATAACTACAGTACATTATCTCACTTGACATATCTATCCTTTCATTACTGCTTGAAATTCAAAGTGAATTTTAACCAGGGTTTGGTGTTTCATTAGCAATCAGAGCTTTAATATTGCAACCTTCAAATCATCTGCATGAATTTTAAAGAAACCTGATGTCTATTTAGATTTCTTCCTGGAATATCTTATTCAGGATTCAAATGCTGTAGTCTTTTATGGAAGACATTGCAATTAATATCTACTAAACTGAACAAAGTGAGCCAAGAATACAATTGTCATATACTCCTATTCTTTGAAATTGGTGTAAAAATGCATTCGCAGTAAATTTATGCCACATCAGCACACATTTAGTGCACACTGGAAACCTTCCCTTTTGATTATTTTAAACAAGATGATACAAACATTAATCCGATAAAGTGTGAAAAATTCCACTCTGGACTTCAGGGAAAGGAGGGCATGGCTATGTAATTGTGAGGCCTCAGTTATTACTATTACAATATGCAACTGCAGAGGCAGAAGCAATTTTATTTCCATGTTTGAACACATTCTGAATGTCCTGGCTACTCCATCACTTCTCCTAGATTTCTTAACTTCACTGAGAAGTCATTTTAGAATGAATATGCTGCAGTAGGGCATACAGAATAAACTACAGCAAGCAAGTCTCCTTGCTCTTTTAAGATATTAAATATGAAGTTCAAATAAAAACAATATCACATGGTAGTGCTAGTTGTTAACACTAACATGAGGAACACTTAAAAACTCAGAAAATATGATGATAAAATGGCTACTGAATTGTTTAATACACACAATCCCCATAAAAATCATTCCAGAAAGAGAGACAAGTTTAAAGGCTGTCAGACCAAAAAAAATCCTCCCAATGCATTAAAAAATGCCACCATATTTTACACTCCAATTAATCTTGTCACCCCTTTGCAAGGCATGTAATATTATATATAATAAAATTCTCGTAGCAGCTGGCAGGAGCTTTGCATGCATCCCCAACCAGCTTTGGCTCTAAGAAACAGCTTTTTCAGCAGCAAGAACTCAATAAAGATTAAGGTGATCTTAATACAAGAGCATTCTCGGTTATTTTGCTGTATGGATGGTCTTATGATAAAAACACCTTATTCTGCATTAGCATAATCCATTCCTAAAACCACTCACAAAAATGAAGCGTCCATGAAAGGAGTTAATCAGGAATAGCTATTTCAAAAATAATCCACATTAAAAAAAAAAAAAATCCATGTAAATGAGTCCCAGAACTCCTTACAGTAGAGCCTTATTTATAGGAGCAACTCAAGGACCTAAAGTGATTGAAAATTAGGAAAAACCAAAACAAAATAACAAAACTGGCAACATTTCAACCACAGGGCCCAATCCACAGCTTTGCAATGCAGTCGACTGCGTTTCACCAATTGCTAAGGAAGCTCTATTCTCAGTTTTAACTCAAAGCTTTAAGCGTGTTCTGCCATACCACCTAGAGGACAATTCTCAGAACAGTCAAACTGACTTCTAAGAGGCTTTTGAAATTTGTCAAGGGAAAAATACATTACAATCTCCATTTTGCTGGTGCCATTTCAGTTTGCCATTTTCCAAATTCATGCATTAAAATCCAATTTCACTTACGACTGAAATCTAACATTTGAAGAATACAATGAGGCACCCAAACCACAAAGGACAATCTGAATACGTTCAACAGAGGCATTATTTACAAGTTTCACCCAGGCCAATTACTTGTCTAGGTTCACTGCCTGACCAAAGCTGTGACAGGAATAAGCACTCAGCAGAGAGATAATAACAAAAATATTTATGCCTCTCGGGGGAACCCTTTTGCTACAACAGAGCACAGGCTTGGAAAACTGCACAGAAAGGGTTTTCTCCTATGCATGTGCTTTAAAGCTTTGTACTTGTGCATCTCTGACTCAAAGACTTTGAACTGATTGGAGGGTGCCAGAGTGAAGGCATGCCCAGTCACTTACAGTTGCAATAGGAGCATGCCATGCATGCTATAGGGTCACATGAAGATAAGATCTGGAGACACACCAAGCTGCTCTCTCCCGCTTCCCTTTTAATTTTTAAGGTTATATTCACGTTAATCACGCATTTGGTGGTGATTAAAGTACTTGCAAGCCCTCTTTCTTCCCAGTTCTCCGTACCTCTGAGGGCAGGATCCAATTTGCCAAGTGCAAGGCTTTGCTCTGCCTGATGAGAAGGTTTCCAGGTTGTCCACCACAACTGTAGGCACAAGTCTGGTATGGACATAAGCACACCAGTTTCTGTAAGATAGAGAAGGTAAATATGATTAAAAGTAAAAATAACATTTTCCACTATCTGATGATGTATGATACTTAATTGTGGAAGTTGAACCCATAATTTACAGAAAAGGAGTAAGTTACAAAAATTAAGTTTGTTTCTCTCAAACTGCCAGTGTTGTCTTGGGCAATTACTTAGTCTTTGTGCTTCAGTAAAGAAAACAGATAATAACTTCTCCATCACTACATATATTCACATAGCAAATCTAAATTTTAATTTGTAAACATCTGTGGAGCTCCAAGTACAAAGAAGCTCTTCTAGACTTCAGTAATAACAGGTCTTAAAATACACCTACATTTCAGACTACAGAAACCGTTTATCCAGAGTTCAAATAATTGTTTAGTAAGGTTTTTAATCACCCACAGCTTTCACTTTATGGACAGCCATTTCTAGTGATTCTCCCTTTCCCCAGTAATACTGTGAGGACAGGTTGACTTTGTTTACCAGTGCGCTGTGAGGTCAAAGCCACACACAGCAAATACATGCCATGGCTCCACACTTACCTGTGCCTCTGGATGCCCATCCAGAGAAGGCAGTCATATACAAATGTAGATCACTGCAGCACAGGGGGCCAGAGCTGGTGAGTGCAAGAGCAGGTTTCAGGGGTTTTTTAAAAGGTTTCTAAGGAGGATGCAAGCAAATGCAAACTGGTAAATCAGACTTTGGAACTCGGCTAGAGTAGAAGCTGCAGTAGAAGCTACAGTAGAGAATAGAATTAAGTCAAAATTATAATCTGAATAATGGCTCAGGACAGATTTGTGCAGGGCAATTACACCACAGATACATATTGGTATTCCGTGACTCAGAAGCAGGTAGATAAAGGTGTGATTTTCAGAGGCTTTTGGCAAGGTCACTCACAAAAAGATATTGGGGCCAAAGCAATCTGTCACATAGTAAGAAAATAGATCCTGTTATAGATAAATAAGGCATTAAATCAGAAAGATGAAAGACTAGTTTGCTTTCTCAATAAGCACTTTATCAACACAATCCCACATTAATCTGCAATAGGAACTATATTCATTAACTAGGGGGGAAGTAAGTAAATAGGGGCATGGTAGGGTTATAGAGAATTATACAAAATCATCTTGTGTAGTAAACAAAGCTGAACTTGAAGAATTGCAGAAATCATGATACTAAATTTCCAATTAAGTTAGTGTCAGAAAAGGGTCTTCTAATGCAGAATCAGCCATAAAGACAGGCTTATAGAGATAGTATCACTAGATATAGTAGATTTCATCAGGGGAAAAAATAATCTTGGAGTCATTGTTAATGGCTCTCTGAATAGTCCAATTTATTGTTTTGCATTAACTAAGCTAGGTAATCAAATACTTGACATTACTAGGGAAAGACTAAAGAACAAACAGGAATCACCACTGTTTCAGTACATCAACCCTTTGTTGCTGGGTATGAGTTTACAGCTAGTTTGAATAAAGAATTCAGGTTTGGTTCTACAACCTAAAGAGAGGTGAAAAACCCCAAGATACAAATAGAAGAAAAGCAGGAGAGATAGGAAGTCATGACATTCATTATTCAGCTAGTCTTGTTATGATAAACGGGCATCAAAACAAAACAGGTTTAAAACAAAGGAGATGAAAACAAAGGGTCAGGGCAGCATTTCCATAGCCATAGACTGTGCCAAATTTGGAAGCCAAAACAGACTTAAAAAGCAGTAAAACTATTTCATAATAAAACATGCCATTAGGGCATTATCAGTTTGGTTTTTTTAAAAAAAAAATCATTGTAACTAACCTCTGTCTCAGGAAGCATCCCAGCTGCAGACTGGAAGGCATCCTGAAGAAAATATTATTGCTTTTCTGTGAGTGGAACAAATCTCTATTTGGCCTAGTACTGTTTTTTTCTTTCATCCTAAGTGTCATATACCCTTTCTCAGGATAATAAGTTATTGCCTTGTCCATGCTGAAAAATATTTAATTTTTGACTCAGCAAGTAAGTGACTGGACAGTTTCAGTGGTAGGACTGGTGGACCTGCAAGTACTTTCAAAAAATATTTGCATGTGAGAACTTAAAATTCATCTTTCTGTGTTGTGTTTTGCTGCTAACATTTTCTTCCAGTTGTAGGAGTTCTGTCCATGCTTCATGGTTCAGTAAGGGTTACTTACCCCAGAAACCAGTATCTTGCTATGGGCTCCTTACAGTGGATATCAAAACACAATTAAGACCAAATTAGTTCCATTTACTTAAGTGGCATTAATACAGATTTACACTGCTTCAAACATGAACAACAGCACAAATCACAAAATAGCATCAGTCTCTATCCTTAAGTGATTGCTTTTGTCTACTGAGATCCTACCAGTGTATGCACATTAAGCTCAGTAGTGCTGTACTTGGAAAATGATTCCTGAGGAAAAAGCAGAATTAGGTAGAAAGATGCTAAAACTAATAAACTAGAAAGACTGAACCTCACAATATCTCTACTGCCAATATTGCTGTGCTCCCTTTCACAGCACACGTTGTTTATTTGAGGAATAATGTGCTTCATATAAAATGAGTGCCTTTGATCTGATTTTGCTCACTCACTCTCCACTTCCTTCAGAGTTTTCATTAAGATAGTATTCCTTCTTAATTAGGTATGAAAAAGCTGTGCTTTTTTTGATGGTTCCTTTATGTTTTCACTCCTTTAGTTACTGCCTTTTATCTGTGTATTAATTAGAGACTCCATGAATAAATATTTGCTAAAAGTTAAATGCATCTATCAAGCACGAACATAAAGATTAGGTACTCTGCTCACTTCCTCTGGGGAACTCAGGAGAAACTATATGCAAGTTTGAGACACATAAAACTGGCAAAAACAAGAGGAAATGTAAGTCTTTCAAGGTCTGCAGAGGAATAACGAAGTTACTTACCCACCCCTCCGGGTGGGGCACGCGGGCCCTTCACAGTCTCGCGTATCACAGAGACTGTCAGCAGCAACTAAGCAATAATGCTATTTAAGTTAAACACCAGCAGCAGTAAGCCCGAGAGAGAGAGAGCTTGCAGGTGCACCTCTTCCAGCACACTTCTGCAGCAGCGAGGGAGGACAGGCATCGTCTCCTGCCAAGAGTTCAGTGGGACCCAGACGCAGCAGGGCACTTGGCACCCTTGGAAGCACTGCCAGGAAAACAGCTCTTCCAGGGGGCTTCCTCCCCGATGAGCATCAGGGAGCAGCACGAGTGGGATTTCTCTCCACCAAGAGGGGAGGGCCAACCACTCGAGCCAGGCACTCAACCAGGAGCAGAGCTACCACAGCACCAGGAACCCGCAGGCAGCAGCGGGGTGGCAGGAGCAGGTCAGTGAGGAGGGCAGGGAGCACATAAGATGCTCCAAGATGACTGCTAGAGACAAGCACCCTCCTAAGGAAAGCAGTGCAACTTCCAGCCTGGGCTTAAGGGGAGTCCCGGCCCAGGGGCGTGGGGGGGAGGCTACAGGTGAGGTTGCTTAGGACCATCAGGGCTCATTATCCTGCCCAGGGCACTGTCACTGAGCTCCTTTCTCAGTACAGGCATGAAATCTCTTCCCTTTCATAGCTGTGGTGAGGGTTGTGTGAATTCGTACCCAAGATTAAAAAACGTATTTTTTTTTTCTCTGAAGTGCAGCACAGAGATTTAAAAAAAAAAATAAAAATCTCTCAGCATATGAATGGGATACTAAATATTTCTTAACAGATGCAGGAAGTAAAAAAATGCCAGACTGACAGTGATCTATTCAGGAGGAGCTCTGTCTAATCATGGGGATTTGCTTATGATTTAAACTAAGTATAGAGAATGTAAACATCTAAATTCCTAAATAATTCTCAGCAATTAACTGATGGCATAAAAAGTCTGCTCAGAAAACCTCTGAAGCAGGAATGCCATCTCTAGCTGCTATGCAGTACCACATCTCCTCTCCTGTTGCACATTAGTCGTCTGGGAAGTGAGGAGCTAATGCCTTGGGCAGGAGGGTGCTAAGCATCCCACCTCTGCAAATAAAAAAGCCAAATATAGGGGTCAGATTTTAAAATTTGGGCTACAGGGAGGCAGGGGTAAGGTTAGGACTTCAGCCTGTGGCTCCCTAGCCTGCACTTTATGCTTGCATGCAGATCTGACAGCTCACCAGAGAAAGGGATTAATCAGAAGATGTACAGCAGTATTGTCATTGACAACCTGTTCTGCAGTGCACATATTTGGGGGTATCCATTTTAGTAACTGGGAGCCATTTTACACCTGAGCAAATGTGGTCAATGAAAAGATAAGAGAATTAAAACAGGCATTAAAAAATTTGCAAATGACATGAAAGCACTTGAATATAGATTTCAGTTAAAAAAACAAACAACCCTAGCCCCCACCTAAAATCTTTTAAAAATTTATACTGTAAATCCCCTAATAATTATTATTACTATTATTGAGGGTGTCTAGCTTTGAGGAACAGGTATTGGAACTTGCCCATTTGGAGATGCCTTCCAAACAAAAAAATGTTACAATACACCCCAAATGTTAAGGGTTATTCTTGAATTTTAAGGAGAGTCTGAACTCACTCTCTGGTCTCTACCAAAAATTTAACTAAGTTGAGCAGTTTGTTTCCATTTAAAATGTTTAATTCATTCTTAATGTATGTGAGTGCAATGTCTGAAGCTGTGGTTCTCACATGGCCCAGCAATCTTTGATCAGGCTAAATTGGAGGAAATATTCACAGCAAAAGAGCCCCTGGTGTGACTCATAATTAGGTTTATGCTACCAAAGAAATAAGCTCATTAAGAGACGTTAAAAATGTAAATATAATTTTGAAATCAAATTGTCTGAAAAAATGTAGATTTGGAAATAAAAGATGAAGCGTGGCAGAAGAACTATGACAGGCTGTGTTAATGCAAAGGCAGAACAGAAGACAACTGCTTTGCATAACAGGACTTTAAACCTGAAAATCCTCTTTACCCTCCCTGGAATAATTTATTCCAGATCATCAACACAGGCTTCTAACATGCAGATTTTGTCGAGAGCTGGAGGAGCCTAGCATCTCTTTTGCATTGAGCCTGATTTCAATCAGGAAAGCTGTATTTAAAAACAAAACAAAACAAACCAAAATCCTCACAGCATACAACAGAAATCCAGCCTGGAAAGAGCGGTACAAGTCCCCAGCTGGCATAAAGCCCAAGTGACAGATTTCACCCTCCTCTCGCATGTCTTGGCTGGGAACACGCACTGGTAGCAATGTGTGGGAGAGTCCTCAGGCCTTTGAAGTTGCCTCCTTGATGTGGTATTTGCTGCGGTATTTCCAGCTTAAATCAAAATACTGCTAGCCCAGCTCTGCACTCCGTGTGGTTTGGCTACACCCGAATGTGACCTCCCACCCCCGAGGGTGAGGAAGCACCTACACCGAGTAGCAGGGCACGGTAGGAAGAGACGCATCTGCTCCTTCTGGAACCTGTGATCATGTCTGCTTGGTAGCCGCGGCAGCCTGAGTCTCCTGGGCCTCAGAGCCATTCCCATTCCAAGTCCTGAGCAGGGAATTGGCCCCGGAGACTGCCCAGGCGGCTGGAACAAAGCGCCTACAACGGGCAGGGACCCATCAGTGGCACCCAGACGCTGCCTTTAAGCCTATCTTTAGCTTTTGGGATTCCAGCCTCCTGGTTCGGGGAACACTTGAGAGAGCCTTTAGAACGGTCTTTGCCATCTTAAACCCTCTCCTAGGCGGCGATCAGCCGTGCTCCGGCTGGGCTTTAGCCGAGGCTCGGCGGCGCGGGGCGCGGCAGTGCCGGGCACGGCTGGCAGGTGGCGGCCGCAGCCCGCGGAGCCGCTGGGGCACCCGGGGCTGCTGAACGGCAACTGCGATTCACACCAATACCAAAAAGCACGGGGTTTTTTTTGTTTGTTTTTTCAGGGTCCCCGCAGTCCCCCTTCCACAGCACATTTCCACTGTAAAATGTTCCTTGGGTGCATTGCCGAGAAAAAAAGCAAACCTCACAAAAGCTGCCGGCAATGCCTGTACGTGATCGCTCCTGCTTGCTTCTAAGCACAGGTCCTTGTAAGTGATCCTAAAGCCACAGGAACACCAGTGCTGGTTGGACCACAAAGGGTATGGAATCAGTTATGCCCCTTTCATATCACATCTGAAAATGACTTATTTTTGTCTGTGAGTAAATTAAATTACTTGGCTTTTAATAGAAATGGTATTGAATCAGCCCAGCTGAACATCACTGAATCATGAAAATGAGATTATTGTGTTGCTGACAGAATACAAAACGGACCCAGAGTTGGAGCTGTTGTCAAAGACCATGCCCAGCTTGGTGGTTGCGCCTCATTCGAGTTGTATGCAGCTTATTTGTATTTCACAGAATAGTTAATGAAATACTCATCTTGATTCTGCAACAGTTTTAATTTTACATTATGCATTACATCTGAGCTAAAGAGGTTGTAGAAAGATGCTACAAGCATCTAGAGCCAGGAGATGCTGGCTTTTCAATTTGCTTTAAACAACCTGTCAAGTTTGGATGAGGAGAGATAATGTTGATTGACACCATGTAAACACTCAGATTGTAAGGATAGCAAGCACCCTCAGAAGGTTCTTTTTTGCTATTGCATGAGAGATTGGTTTTAGCAACTTCCTTTTAATTCCACTAGGGGACTACAGAGGCTTCTCTGTGATATGGTAAATTCTAAATGTTTCAAAAATATAAGCTCTATTTCAATGAGCAATTATAAACTTGACCAAAACCAGTTAATTCTTTAGGGTCAGTGCCCAGCTTCCTTTGCTCTGAAATGTACGAATCTCAGCTGCAATAAAAATTCAGTACTCACTAGGGAACGACCATAAACAAAGCAAATTGGAAAATGTGTTTTACAAGCTGGTTGGAGTGGAAGAAACTAAAAAGTGCATGTGACATGTAATATAAAATAGTATGTGATAGTAAAATATGTTATAGGATATGTTTTCATCCCTGAGAAACAGCTGACTTGCTGACACTGACTGGAGCATTAGGTGTCAAAGATTTGTTTAATGTTTTTTTTTCAGGACTCAGTGTCCTGACATTTTGTCCTGTGTATTACAAAACACAAATTCTGCTCTCGTCATTCATTTCCTTTTTTTGTATTATGGTGCTGAAGCCTTGGACTGCAAACAGCCTCTTTGTTTCATCTGAATTTTTATTTACTGTTGGTCCTCCCTCATGCTGCAGAAATTAAATCATGATTTCTACTTATCTAGCACTCCACCAATCTATTTTAGCATATAAAATGTTCTCTTGTTGCAAATCAGATCACCTCTTTGATACATGATCTTCCACTCCATGTTCAGAGCCCTTTAACACAATCAAACTTTTCCAGATAGAAGTTAGACTTTGGAGAAGGTATCCATTAATCTCAAATCTTTGAAAATTATCCAGTAAAACACATCCAAAAATGCAGACAAATTGCTCTATATAAGGGTCTGAATTCTGCCTTTTTACTTCTAGACTATAAATTTATTTTCCATCTTCTAATTGACCCAGAGTACAAAATTCATTAAGGTAGTTCTGGTCTAGTTTACTGTCAGTGCTTTTCAGGTACCCTTTAGTGGTATCGGTTTTCACTGCTTTTTTAGTGCTTTTGTGACCTACAGAAAAGGAGATTGCATTGTGTCTGTGACGGCTTCTCCCTTTTGAGAAATACTGACAACAAAAAAGAAAGCTTTTGTAAGTGATAAAATGAAAATGTAAAAAATAAGATCCATTGCAGTTTCAGGGGTCAATTTGTCCTTGTTTACAGTGTTGTCTTGGGCAGCTTTTCTTTTCTTGTTGCCCTTCATCAAATGATTAAATGCCTTGCCATTTTCTTTGTATCTGATTTGCCACTTTATCACATAGATACATATCTTTACACTGTCCCTGACTGTTCTTATGGGGTTCTTGAACAGGAAAAGATCTGAGCCAAAGCCCATGAAATCCAAGGTGATTTTTTTTCCCACACACTTTTCCTCATGACCAATGGTGTTGCTTACCAGGAATGTGATACAGAATAGATGCTGTGTATCAGACTTGGCAGAAAAATGGACAATTGAAACACTTGCATTCTCTAACTGGCAACATTGATAATGCCACTGGAAAACACATGGGGACACCTTGTTGATGTCCTCTTCCTTGCCAAGTCTATTCTAAAATTATTGTCAGTTCTCTAAAATGTTAATTATATTCAGATTTGTAAGAATGCCTATTTTCTGTGCATACCTGAGCAGAGGTTTATGGTATACCTTAAATGAAATGCTGCAAAGAGGTGAGTATTTGCAGGGGTTAGGAGGTAAATCCAAACACTGTGTACCATTTGGTACAATAATCCTTATCTATCCAGAGGGGTGAAGGGACACTGTAGGGATAGAAAAGAGTGTTCCTAATCCTTGCTGTTCCCATGGCAGTTGAAACAAAGAACAAGAGCAAGATAAGCATGAGCATTAATGCAATAGTGTGGATGCTGACAAGTTGGTCAGAAAGAGATTTTCCAGCTCTCTTGTCCCTGTTTGTGAGAAGAAGTTACTTTCTCACAAGCGGAGCTTAGAACCAGGAGAAGTTTGTGAGTTTGTGTAAACCATTTCATGTGTTTTGTAAACTGTGTCTCACAGGTGGTGTTTTGTGCACTTTGTTATTCCTGACTTGTTATTCTGTAACTAGCCAATGGTATCTGTTTTTTACCCTGCTTCTGGCAATGCTACATATAAGCATTCGAATCTGAGGAGAAGAATCGAGAGATCTCTTTGCCTTTGCTTGAATGAAAGGATCTTTGCCTTCTGAGAATGGAGTTTCTTTTGTTGTAATGGCCAGAACCTGGCCCAAATTGCAACACAATAGTTAGTGTAATGAGACAGACAGAAACTTCCCTGCCATCCTGAAAAAAAAGTCAGAAATCATCTCTATGGTGGTGCCTTATCTGACCACAGAAAAACTAAACGACGAGACTCTGAGAAGGCTAAGTGAGTGACTTACTTACTCACTTTGTGAGTGACTCAAAAAGAACCTTGGTGAAGAAGTGATTTTTTTCCCCCAGTGCTATGTTTCCTATGCTGCTAAAAACAGTCTGCCATGACTCTACCAGCCATCATTGCCATTTGCCATGGCCTTTGGGACTGCTATGGGAGTAACACAGATCTTAGCATGTGTAGAAAAATTGGATTGTGGGCATATAGCTGAGCATCAGAAATATATTCAAGGTGCTGCTGAGAAAGAGTGGCTCATTGTAAAGATCTTCTGCATGGTTGGAATACAATATCCCAGGCACAAAGATTGTCAAACACACCCTGACACAGCGACCAAGGCAACCTCAGGCCAGTGTAAGGTCTTCCTCCTTCCAGGCCATACTGAATGTACCTAGTGAGGCAGAAACTTAAGCTGTGTTGTGACTGTATTTTTTGTAAATGCACAGTGATGCAAAATCTTAGGAAATAGATTCAAGAATGGTTCTCTCTGCTCCATTAAAAAGTGACATGATGAAAAGAGACTGTGAACCTTGCATTAACTAGGCAGTTAAATCAGGTTTCTCTGTGTCTCATGTATCTGAGCCATCTGCTGATCTTAACCACTCATTTTAATTTGTCAGTACACTAGATTTCTACCAAGCTGATACAGGCAAAAGCAATTTCCGGGGAGAAATGCCGACTTCTGGTTGCAAAACGAAATATTTCAGCACTCCTATCACATGTGACAGCTAAGCAAATCTGTCCCTGATGCTGACTCTATTAAACCCTTCTGTGCTTAGTAATAAAATACTGTCACCTCACCACTACCCAAGGTAATGGTAGAGGAAGCCTATAAAGACCCTCAGTGGCTCCATGATAATTGGAAAAGGTTTAATATACACACAATAAGAGAAAAGAGTAATGTAAAGCCACCCAGCAATGTGGGGATACTGTGCTGAATTTACAGCTTGAATGAAGGTCTCACGTATTCAGGAGCTGCCTTGGATAGTAACTAATAAAATAAGGTTCAGAACAAAGAGATGAGTGTGCTGGTCTCAGGACTCCACCTGAGACTTACTTCATTGCACCACTGTTGTTTGAGCTGCTTTACACAGTGAAACACTGCAGCTGTCTCTCTCCACAGGCTGTTAGCAAAATGGGATGCTAAAAAGGATTCCAGAGCCATGCAGTTCCCACAAGGTCACTCAAAAATTCGGGTTGGAATAGAGTCTATAACCAAAGAGGTGCTTTAATTCAAAGTAAATTCAAAGAGCAAATAGTTTTTCCAAATTTCCTCACGCTTTACAACTGCGGAATCTGCTATTGAGTCATGTTGTGCTCAGGCTTCAAATGAGTAAAACCTTGAAGAAAGATGCATGTCTTTATTGCAAGTCTTGCAGCATCTTTCACTTTCTTTGTGATAAATATTGAAAAAAAAAAAAGGAAAATATATGCTAGGTCTTATTTAGGGTGTAGTCGATGGCACCTGCACTTATTAACTAGAAATTTTGGGGTTCTTATACATATTTTCCCAGCAGTAGCCATTTAGGTGTTACACAGCAGTGATTGTTAACAGTGAGCACACAAGACTTGGCATTTTCTCATGCTGTTGCTGGGAAAAAAAAAGTCAAATACAAGCAAGTTTATTATTCATCCAGGTCTAATTGATAAGGAAATAAGACGGAACAGTGAAATGACTTAGGTAACGGTCCAGGTCACGGCAAAAGTGGAAGGAAACTTCAAAACACCCTAGGTGATTGTAAAAACACTCGTATACAGTGGGAAGACAAACCTTGTAGCACAAGAATCTTACTGTGAAAAGGGCTGAGCCACACCTAGAACAGTAGATATTTGCTGGATGGGGAGAGGGTATGTAGCTCAGCAGTTTGAGCAAGAGAGTGGGGATTCAGCTTTCTGTTTTATGCTGGGGTTTCACGCTGCTACACATTCCTGTAAGTTTGATATGCAATCCTGGCTTTACTGCTAACTGGCTGAGTGGACTCAAATATTCATGTTACACAGCAGGTTGCTCCTTGACCACTCATGAAATTAGGCCCTGGCAAATACAGGGTTTGCTTATTTTGCTTCTCTGCAGCTGCAGCCACATGTCATTATGATAAATAAAATACATGACCATCTTCACCAGAGACTAATTTTTTGCTACTTATATCTCACATAAAAGGTAGAAAGAATACCTGCTGATTCACAGAGTTTTTCTGAAGATTAATTCAATTGGAATACTGTTCTTGAAGAAAGCTGTGAAAGCTAAAGACCAAGGTTATCACGTATAAGGATTTATTTTAATGGAGATGTAGCTACCAGCACTCATGTAAAAAGAGAACCCATTTAACTCAGGTGAACTCAGACACTCTGCCAAACACTGCAGTAAGGTGGTGTAACATGATTTTCAGAACTTAAGGAGAATGTGAGGAAAGCTGTCTGGGAAAAACAGCTCCTTTACTGGGCTCTCTCTTCCAAGCAGAGGCAAAGGACTCCTTTCCTTTGGGATCTTGTGCATTATTTCCCTCATGCATCATCCAAAACATACTCAGGTCAATAGGAATCTTTTCTTTCAGTTAAAGGAACATTAGCTCCCAGCCACACACAGCAAGATGATTGTAGTAGTGATTATTTATTCTCTTTTGTATATATTTGGATGCTAACACTTGGGAAAGTATTATCAAAAGAAGAAATCTATATTCTGAAAGCCCACTCTCCATAAATACTATGGAAAACAACCATTACTTTGGGTCTTTCATTGTCTACCAGGATCTGATTATGTACCAGCAATTAAGAGAGCCTTGCAATATCTGCAAAGTCAATGTTAATATCCCCATTGAGAACTGGAGACATTGGGGAACAAAGAAAATAATTGAGTGTTCCAGAGCTGTAAAACTAGACAGTAGATTTTGATATACTCTATTATGCACAGCTATTGCATATTAAGTTATACAGTTCTGAATGCACATTCACCTAAAACACCAATTTTCATAAGTTTTTATCACAGAATAGGATATCTCAAATTGTCAGACATTGATGCATTTTGTACATTTAATTGCTTGTATTTTCAGTTTAGGGAAAAAGTTTACAAACATAATATTTTTTAATAGATTCTAAATGAAATAGTGCATTTGCAATTTCTTTTACCCAGAAGAAAAGACAGAACAAAAAGAAATCAACAATAATTTACTGTGCATAAAACAGGGGGTCATCTATTGTAGCCCTTTCCTACCCATATATGATAATGACTTC
>VZTN01029281.1:28534-46799 GCA_013400515.1 Erpornis zantholeuca | reverse complement strand
TTAAGAGCTCATATCCAATGTGTATGGCTGGTTAGCATGAATTAAAAGCTTACATTATAAAATACTCTCATGCTTAAGATGGCCACGCTTTACAAATTATAGTCATTGTGTACTTAGAAAAAATTATTTCTCTATGTGTACCCAGGAAGTTCGAATTTTACATCTAAAATAGGATTCAATGAATCACTAAGATTTCTTTAGGTTTGTCCTGATTGCATAATACAGACCACTGTGTCCCTCTCAAAAAAATAACTCCTTTGAATACTAGTTTGCTTAGAATAGCAGTAACAGGGGAAACCATTACTTTATGTAAAAAGGACATAGCAGCAGAAGGGTGTTCGAGGTAAAGATCAGGATGTAAAGCTTGCATGGTTACAGCATGAACTCTTAGTGTTTCTAGTGGTTCAGCTGTGACTGGGATCCAGCTAAGGCAGAGAGTCTTATCCCATCATCAGCATCACTCTTGATCAAACTAAGCAAACAAAATACCCTACAGTATTTGAGTATTCCTTTGCTGAAGTGTCATGTAATACTTGTGTTTTTAAAGTGTATTCCAATATATTCTTTTCCTTTGCCTGTGGGCATGTTTTTAGCCTTCAGAGACATTTATGTATCCTTTTCCTTGGGAACCATGGCAGCTGATGAAGGAGATTGCTGTCTGCTTTGCTCTAACTTCAGCCTATCCTCAGGGCAAAGCTGACATCAGATAAGTGGCAACGGGCAATCATCTGGTTACTTTAAAAAAACCCAAAAAACCCCTGTGAGCTGTTCCTAGAATGTCCTTTCTGGAAATGACTTTGATAGGCAAATAAACCAAAGAACACTAAGCTTTTCATAGAACAAAATAAATAACTTACTGGTGCAGAGATCTCACTTTGGCCTTTTTTTCACAGCATTGCCTCCCAGGTGTGATGAAGCCACTGGTCTTTGCTGGCCATTGCAGACTCTTTTACCAGCCTCTAGGTGATGGTGCCAAAGGACAGTTTAACTAAGGGAATGCTCACACTGTTCCAGAGACCAAATCATGCCCAAGTGCCAGGAAATCAGAAGAGACCTAGGAAAGGAACAGTTACCTATATAGCCTTTAAATTCAATGCTAAGAAAAGCTTGGCTTCATCTTCAAGAAAACGTGGGAAGCTGGGGACTAAGTAATGATGCCTGAAGGACAGAAACTTCCTGGATGAACTTTTCATCTGTCTGATAGTGTGGATTTCCCAGCCATGTCTGCTAGAGACAAAGCTTCATTAGCAACACCCTGTGAAAAACAAACCTGACCAGCTCCCATGCCAGCTCATTCCCCAGTGTATCCATCAATAGCATTCTGTGGAAACTAGAAAGAAGCCAGGGCTGTTGCGAAAGACCAGAGAAGCAAAAATTTCCTCTGCTGGAAGCACATATCCATGTCTGTGCAGGGCTGCATGAGGTGATCAACCCTCCTGAACAGCAGTGCTGCAAGTGACTGGGACAGCAGCATTTCCCTGAATTCTGGGAGCAGCCCAAGCCCTTGGCATTCTTTAAGGGCAGGTGCTGCTAATTCTTCTGAAGTATTACTTGCTTGCAGAGTCCAGGCCTACAGACTGCATTGAGCATGTTTATCTCTCTCCTTTGGCAAAAGGAGTTGCTTCGTTTTGTTCATACCAGTAGGGATGAGAAGGGAAATTGGGATGCTTCCACTACACCTTTGGTAGAAAAAGAACAGAATAATGAAGGGAAAGAGGTGACTGAAGAGGAACAGGGCAGTTCCCTTCTACAAAGGGAACCCCATGCTAAAATTTGAGTTTGTTACTTCAATTAAACTTTCTTAGACCCCGGAAGTGCTTTTAATGTCACGTTTTCCCTGGTATGTCTGAAACAAAAAGCTTCCAAAAGCAGAATACCAGAATTAGGCCTGCACTGCTTTGTCTTCAGGTGGTGTCCAAAGAAGTTTCTTTCCTTCCTTGTACTGTGTGCTCTGCTGACATGTAAAGAAACAGGCAAATGTGTAAATGACACATCAAGATGACATGCATCAAGGCTGCTTCTGGCCTCACAAAAAATGAGGTGAGTGTCCAGAGAGAGGTGAGAGCCTTTTTCACCCTTGCTTTCTCCTTTCCACTTCATTCCTTATATTTCCTCAAAGGAAATAGCAAAGGATACCCAGGACATTTCAAAAGCAGCCGCCAGAAATGACCCATAATCACCAAGCTAATAAAACTCGAGGGTCTGCCAAGCTGCATGAGGAGCAGCCTACTTTTAGCCAGTTTTCTATGACTGCATGCTGCAGAAATCAGACTGAAGTAGTAGTTGATATTCCTCCCATCACTATGTTTCTTAAAACTGCTGTTTCCATGGCGAATATACAGACTTGGCTTTCTACAATCACACTCTTTTACCACTTTTCTTGTAGGTATGCATTTCATGGGAAAATGTATGTCTTCCCTCCCTCTTCTGCACACTGCAAGCAGCTCAGTCTGGAGTGAGAGTCACAGATCCTACAAAAGACAGTGAGAAGCCATTTGCTTCTTACTAAGGAGAATGAATGTAGGTGCAAGTTATGCAAAGAACAAGTCATTATGGCTCCAATCCAGATTAAAAGGCTGCATGTGATTTCCTAAGATTACAGGAGTTCTGCTCATGATGTTTTGTTTTTCTGCCTTTTGCTCTTCTGAGACATCTCTGGGTCGATTTCATTTATGTCATTTTAAAAAGAGAATTCCTTTTCCCATTTTCCAGCAGTGAGGCCCCAGCGTTGCAACTGGGAGCATGCAGATAGCCATGAAGATCTTCCATTACTCATGAGCTATGGCCTGTTGCCAAGCTCTGCCTGGGGCATTGGAAAGCCTTAGTGGGATAAAAACCTAAAAGGGAAGGTGATAATACAGCTGTAGACATTTCAGTACACATAAATTTAAGTTTATGCATAATTCTCTCTCCTAATTTTTGCTGCTGTGCTTGAAACTTGTCCAGATTTGGTTGGATACATGACTAGATTTTGTTGTTGCTCATAGGGTGAGTGTATGAATTGCCAATTGTACAATTGTACAATTGTATATTGTTTATTTCTATTCCTAGAAATAAACATGTCAGGCTCCAGTTTTTGTAGTGACCATGGTGTTCTAGCTCAGGAGGGTAAGAAACTTGGTTTGCTGGGTGTTTCCCAGCCGGCATCTCTGTGGTTCGAAGTGCATTGTGTCAGGAGACAGTAGTGTCTTGCTTCCTTCAGATATGACTATGGGGTAAGTTAAGTCACAGAACTGAACTGGTTCAGGAGGATGTAAAAGTAAGTCTCTGAAGACTGGAGCAGTCTGGTGGCAAACAGATTTTCAAGTGGGTTTTTATATGAATAGGTTTAGTAGAAGAGCTAAGGATGTGGAATATCTTATACAAGAGAATAACTTGACTTGCAGTGACTGGCTGCAGTCAATTTCCAACACTGACTTTGATTTAACCTGCTCAGTTTCTTACAGAATTGATCATGTTGTTCTCCCTTTTCCCCTACTTAAAAAGATACTTGGGGAATTATGTTCCTCAGGACCTCATTTGAAGGTAGGGGAAATTATCTCCAGATAGACCAGTGATGCTGTGTTTTAATTTTCCAGTCAGACAATGGTGTATAAGCACAGGAGAAGCCAAGGATTTGTCAGAAAATATATTCCAAACCAGCTCAAATTTGCTCTTCAATTTAGCCTTTAACACAACAATTTCAAAATTATCCTTTTCACCTTTAAAACCTCACATTCAGCTACTGTGTGGATTGCTACTATATGGAGCTATATTTTGTTTTCCTGGAAAACCTGATAATATGCAAAACTAATCTACACTGAAGGCTTCTTAAAATCTTCTGATATTGCAACAGAAGGATGTCGCTCCAAACTCTAGGAGTGAGCCCTCTGCTATTTACAAAGAAGCTTTTCCCATCATACGGAAAATAGAATTGAGAGAGTTTTCTCTGGCTCACACGATTAATTCTACTCCTAGAAAATTAGTTAGCAGTCTCGACATGCCCTGGGAGACAAACAAAGGGAAGGCAACATGAACCTCTGTGTGTAATCTTCTATTTGAGCAAGTGTAGATTATTTGTAGTGACTAATTTTTCCCTTAGAACAAAAATGCGAAGGAAGGTTGAGTAATGTGCAATGCAATGGTTGCTGCAGCTGGGAGTTTGGAGTTGGACTGCAGCCTGAAGTGGCTTCATTTAGAAAATAAAGAGCTTGGGAGTAAGTACTAAATCTAAATATATATATGTGTGCTCATGTATAGCAGCCATGGCACAATGAATGCCAAATGAGTGCTTGGATTTGAAATGTATTTGAAGGATTTCTTAGCTGTATCAGTAAGAGGAAAACTGGAGGTTAAGACAGTGTCAAAGGAGGTCAGAGCAAGCAGTAATGGACACAGCAAACAATTCCAATTGGAAGAGCTGGAAAAAGAAAACCTTGTACCAACTGTATAAGCATGACTTCTTACTTCTCAACCTGCCTTCATTGGCAGGAGCTTTACACAGGGAAAGGATAGTATCAGCAAACCCATGACTCAGCATTGGTCAATCGTTGTAAATAAGATACAAATAGGTTATCAAAGGAAAGCAGCCTCAGCAGCTGGCTGTAACCAGTTCTAGTGGTAAGAGAAGAAAGAATTAATATATAACATTTGCTAAGCTCACAAATGAAGTTGTAGCATGGTATCACAGACCAAGGGAAAATGAACAGAGTGTAGATGCTGTTACCAAACATAATATTGATCCCAACCACCAGTCCTGGCTTGAGAAGGGAGAATCAACATCCCATTCCTCCCAGGGAGGAGATGGTGACTGTGCTGTAACTCCCTGTCCATGGCCTGAAGGCTTACCCAGAGGGGCAGTGCAAGGGTGAGCACAATGCTAGAGAAAGGGCATAGGTTCTAGAAAGTTTGTGTAGATTTCATTTCTCACCGTATTTCATCTGAACTGTGTAAGTATCATTGTAACTGCACCAAAACCAATAATTTCATTCCGTGGCTTGCAGTTTCATTAAACTAAAAATAAGTTCTCTGTGTTGCATATAAGGTGTGTTCCTCTTTTTGCTCATGAATTTGGAGTACAATAGTGGAGAATTCAGGCAACATAGTCTTTGATATGGATGCATCAAACTGCAGAGCAGAATCTGGACTGTGAGTAGCAGACTGAAGGTAGCAGAGGAAAATTCATCAGTGTGTGTTGCAGTCCAGGACAAGACTCGCCTGTAACCTGGGCCATTAACCAGGGATGTTTCCAACAACTGGAGGGGGAGTTTCATTGGATTAATTTCTGTAAAAAGGCTCACTGTCAATGGCATGCAATTCTGGTGAAAGTACAAAGAAAATGTAATAGAATGGGGCGGGCCACGCTGTGTCTGGCTTCCTGGGAAGCTCCATGGTTCCACAAAATAGGTTGTATGGTCTGCTGGGAAATACGGGCTTCACAAATTTATGAGGCACAGTAAAATGAAATGATTAATGGCTTATTCCTGGCTTTTCAAACTGCTTGAACTGTGCAACACATTTTCCTGTCATGTGGTGGGCTAGGGCCTAAGATGAGTATTTATGTTTGTGTGCAAGCTATGCTTACCCTCTGCAGTAAAAACATCATCTCTATGAGTCCCATTTCAATTTCTACATGTTTTCAGTTGTTTTGCCACTGCCAGCTACATTAACTGAATTTCATACAGTCCTAATTGTTAAATTTCTGAGTCAGAGGGGTAAAAGATAGCTTTACTTTGGGATGGTGGCAGTTGCTGTGCAAGAAAATACGTATATTTAAGCAGCAGAATAAAACCTTCCTAAAGCCACTAAGCAAGGCATCATAGGGTTTATAGAAGAATATGGGAACACCTGACCAAAGGTGCATCATGATGTTGAGTAACCTACAGTGGCAAGCGTGCAATAGATCTATTTAATAGACAGAATACGTGTATGCTCCCTTTAGTGTGCGTCAGCATTCAGCTTCGCTCTTGTCCAGATCAGGTGTGGAGCAGAAGTACACCATGGCTCCCCCATCCTGAGTGCTGGATCTCCTTCTTAGGGCCATCAGAAAACTGGTGGAGAGGCTGGGAGGTGACCGGGGACCCCCTTTCCTGGGTTGACCGGGTTATATTTCCATGGTTTTTTCCCACCCACTTCACATGGTGACTTCATGCTGGTAAAAGGGCAATGAACGATCCATTTACTCAAAGAGAAGAAGGAGGAATCTCAGAAGTACAAGCTGCTCTGTGTTAGAAGTATGTTCCCAAGGGATTTTTGAACTCACTCTCCGCAGAAAAGGTGTGAGGTTTTGTTCAGGGGAGGCCAGACAAAGGATGAAGAGGATGAAGGCCCAGTTACACCAGAGGTATCACTACAATCAGAAAAATCAGCCCCCTGTATTACAACCACTTCCAAGAGGAAGAAAAAGTATGTTATAGTTGTAGGTTATTCCCTTCCAAAGAGAACAGAGGGCCCAGTAAGCCAAGCAGGCCCAACCCATGGGAGCATGTGCTACCTGCCTGGGGCCTGGGTTAAGGGTATCACCAAGAAACCTCCTAGCCTGGTGCGGCCCTCAGAGTACCCCAGTACTGATCTCCTGCGCTGGGAGCAATGAAATGGCAGCATGTAGTCCAGGTGCCATCAAAACAGGACTTCAGGGCCTTGGGACATTCGGTAAAGAAGTCTGGGGCACAAGTTATATTCTCTTCTAGACTTCTGGATGAAGGCAGCAACACAGGAAGAAACAGACAGGCTGAGTCTATTAATACATGGTTCCATGGCTGGTCAATATTTTAGGGTTTTTGACAGTGGAATGGCCTGCATAGCACCAGGCATGCTGGCATCAGATGGGAGTCACCTTTCTCAGCAAGAGAGGAGAGTCTTTGCTCAGGAGCTAGCAGGAATTGGCAGAGCTTTAAACTACATGTGACAGGGGAGTGACAGAGACGGCACGCAACAATATCAGGGCTGTCCCTGGCAAGCTGTGGGGTGATATGCAGAGATTAGAAGGACAGGGTACCTCCCTCTGCCAGGGACTCTGAAATGTGTGAGCCACACTGGAGCACACTTCCAGTCTTACAGAGATGAGTCAGGGATTACTGAGGTAAAGAAGCCAACAGGGAAACACCAGGGAAATCCAGGGGAATTCAAAGGAATTCAGGGGTGTTTCTCTAGGAAGGTGACACAGCCAGCAGCCCAGCTGAGGTGTCTTTACACCAAAGCATGCAGCATGGGCAACAAACAGGAGGAGCTTGTTGTATTCAGCAATACAGGAAGAGGTTAATGACTTTTTTTTGGTAATCTGTTTTTTTCTTGCAAGATGCTCAGAAACATTTAAAGAGTTCAACTCAATAAGCAGCAAGGGGTCAGGTGTATACCTGAATTATACAATCTTTAAGGGCACTTCCTGCCAAAAATGTAATCTCTATACAAGTTTATGGAATCACATTGAAGAAAAAAATCTGAATCTTCTCTCTTACAGGTGTAGAGGTGAAGAAATTGCCAAGAACAGAGGAAGAAAAGAAGTTGGGTGAGAGATGAGCTGGAATCAGAGCTTATAACTGAGCACATAAATTGCTCTATTTCTTTATTTTGTCTTATCTAATGTGGTGACAGAGGTGAGTGTGATCAGCTCAAGAGAAGACAGAAGCTCCAGCCCATGAGCAAATCTGAGGGTCAAAAAGATGGAGAAGAGTGGGAAGAGGAGAAAGCAAGTGCAGTCATTATATTTAGCATTACCAGTTTAGTCAAGGGTTTTCCAGCAACACCTAGCAGCCATTAAGCACTCACCAAGTAAAATTTCCTTGGAATTTTCAGGATAGTAATTTATCCTGCTGACAAAATAAAATTAAGAAAATAGTAACCCTTTCAAAACAAATGTAATAGAAAATATTTTGGGCTTTTGTTGGGTTTGTTTCCCCCCCACCACCCTGTTTAAACCTCGCTGACACATTTCAACCAGCTTATAAATCTATTATTTTGTGACTTGATAGACTGTGTTTGCACTTTTACTTCAGGAATGGTCAAGTCTTTTCTTTGATTGAAGCCTGAAGAATTTTGAAATGTAATTTTTAAAAGTATAATGTCATTGCAGGACATTTTAGTGTGATGACTTGGGGAATTGACTTGTCACAAGGATTACTAGCACAGAATATGTGCACATCATACTGAAGAACAGAAATCTAACATCCATAATAAAAGTTACATCCTCAAAGAGGATGCATTTAAGATAGAATTTACGGAAAACCTAGTCTTACAACAGTTTAAAAGTCCTAGAGATAGTGATTTATAGAAAATCTATAGAATATGATTAGTATTGCCTACAAAGAGGGCATTAAACGTGTGAAGTCTGGCTTGCTCCTGTGTATACTTCAAATTTAAGAACATGCCAATACACACTGTTGAATTGAGGAGTCTGAACTCCTAGTGTTCCCATATGTACAAATTATTTCATACAGGCAGATCACCATAAAAAATCATTGGAACGTAACAATTTTTAAGCCTTATCGTATTGAAGGATACTGTGGACTTGGTGAGACTTTCGAATGTATGATCACTGAGAATCTTGTATCTTTAACTGAATTTTGAAGAGTTTAATTTTCTTAAAAATCTAAAAAATCTGCAGTCCTCCACTGAAAACTACCACCACGTTAATATAGAATGTGACAGAACCTTTTCTTAGGTAGGAAATTGAGTACCTGTTATGAATTCTGCTTTGGTTACTGTTCACTTCTCAAGGAAATTATTTTTGAAACAAACCTGTCTTTCCTTATCCAAAGCTTGCTGGAGAAAATGGGGAAGCTGGAATTGATCTCATTCATTTTGTAATCTTGTCTTTGGGTTCAACAGCTTAAAGAAGAAGTTTTCTTTTTTGATTGGAGTAAATTTAAAAAGAAAAACCCACACAATTTGGCAGGAGAGTTGCTTGCTATCTAACAATTTCAATTGATGTGGGAAAACAGGCATATACAAATTCTGTGTAATATTTGACTTCCAGCATAATTTTTCAGTGAATATTCAGAGTGGAAAAGTATGTGGAAGAGGGAGGCACTTCAGATGAAGATGTTGCTTGAGAGGTACATATACTGGTTGTTAAGGTAACAGAAGAAGGAACAAGAAGAAATTTTCATCTAAGCCTAATTTTCTTTGAGCTCAACACATCTTGGCTTCCTGGAGAGTTCAGTATCTAAAAACTGGAAAGAATATAGCAAAAGGTGAGATACAGAGATGTGTTAATCCTTTGGAGAAAACAGTTGATGAGTCTGCTTGAGTTACTGAACCTCTTTTTCCACCACAACATAATGACATGCTCTTCACGTTCCCCTATGTGAGGCTTGTACATTAAAAAGAAAGAGGGACAAGGTTGTAACTCACAAAGTATAACAGGATAGGAGAGCTAGTGACACAGCAGAGCATCTCAGGGAAACAGATGCAGAGTTAAGCTTCTAATGATAATGGCTGCTCACATGTTTGGAAGAAAGCCTGGAAGGTTGCAAACCACATTGAAAGCCTATTCAGCCAAAACTAAGTGTTCTGGTTTGTCTGGGATAAAGTTTAATTTCATCATAGTAGCTTGTATAAGGATAGGTTTTGGATTTGTGCTGGAAACAGGGTTGATAACACAGGGATGTTTTATTTATTGCTGAGCAGCTCTTACACAGCATCAAACCCTTCTCTGCTCCTTACACACCCCATCAGCAAGGAGGTTGGGGCTGCACAAGGAGTTGGGAGAGGATGCACCTGAGACAGCTGAACACCACTGACCCAAGGGGTATTCCACACCATATGGTGTCATGTTCTGCAGTAAAATCCCAGGAAAGAAGAAGACAGGGGGTATGTTCACAGTTACAGAACTTCTCTTCTAAGGACCCACTGCATGTCATGGAGCCCTGCTTTCCTGGTAAATGGCTGAACACCTGCTTGTAGATGGGAGCTAGTGAATGAATTCCTCAGTGTGCTTTGCTTGTTTGTGCAGCTTTTCCTTTGCCTATTAAAGTGCCTTTATCCCAGCCTACACATTTTTTGTACTTTTACCCTTCCAATTCTGTACCGCATCCCACTGTGGGGGAGTGAGTGCATGGCTGCACAGTGATAAGCTGCCCACCAAGGTTAAACCACAGCACAATGCAAAGCCTGGCAAGACTAAACATGCATGCAAGCTGAAGTATTGATCTACTCTATAAATGAGACATACTAAGATTTTTCTAGAAGCTGCAGCACCGTAAGCAAGCTAGCTAAACCTCTGAAGGCAGCACACCCTTGGCTAGAGAGGGAGGGCCCTTTTGTTTCCATGCATTACTCAGATCTGGAAGCTGTACATCACACTGAGCTTCTCAGCAGAGCTGAGTTATGCTATATAGCCTCCCAGGATGATCTCACTTTTCTCCAGCAGACTGAGGTCTTCCTACACGTGCCTATGCAGACATGCTGTTGAGAAAAACACATTTGATCCCCACCATATTCTCAGCTAGAAAGAACAGGACTCTTTGTGGACTTACACAGATAAGGTTTTATTGCAAGAAATATCTTTCTCTCCCCTTACAATTGCAAAGGAGTACTGAAATAGGATCCTGCTGATCTATTGATTAACACTCTTCTGCTGTTTCTACAATGAATACTAAATGCATTGCTCGCTTCTCTCAAGCAGCTCTGGCTCTTACAGTTTTCTCCCTCTGTCATATGTAGGCTGTCTGTCTGAAATCTGTAATCACAACAGCAGATTAAAAAAAGTCTCAAACAGTCTGTGCCACTAGCACTTGGGTCAGTGCTCCACACTAAAATATGTAATTTTCTTTCTACATGCTCAAACCATCACCATCTTCAGTGGGATTTCAGTACAATATTTGAGTGATGTAGTACCTCCAGACACTTACAAGAGTGCACGTGACACGGCTGAGTCTTTGCAACAAAGCTCAAAGGGTGTGATACTAAAATGAAAAAATGTTTTGGATCTCAGGGTATCCTAAAAGGGTGTGAATGCTTTCTTGGTTGATGAGAAATCAAGTCAAGAAGACCGGATCAGGAAGATCTCCTAGAAGGCAGAAAGAGATTGTAACCTCAGAAAGACAATGACCTGGTCTGGAAGCAAAAGCTGCTGCCAGAGCATGGCAATGTGGGACAAAGTGAGGTATAAATATTTTTATTTTGAGTTGGGCTAATTAGTTGGTCTGATCTAACCTCACTTCACTAGAAAATTGGGGTTTTTTGCTTAGCTTCTACTCAGATCAGACCTGGCTGTTTGAATATTTTGATCTTTTGAGAAAGGGACAACACAGATCCACCTCATAGCTTTGGCTAACTCAGCATCTCACACCAGGCTATACATAAAGTTAGCTCTGTGGTCCCTGTGAGGAATCAGTCTTCCACAGAGCTGGGCCACTGGGTAGCCCGAATCAGAAAGGTAAATTCAAGCAGAGATCACTGAAGTAAAAAATTGGAGAGGGTGGTTTTTGGTGACAACATGCTAGATATGTCAAAACTGCAAAACTGTAATATTGGGATGAAAAGGTACTGGATGGGAGCAACATAGCTGACTTATGAAAAATGTTAGACTGAAAATGCTGTTCTCAGACTGAGATGGCTTAATGAAGTGTCAAGGTCTCATTTTCTCTTTCGTGCTGTTAGTGCTTTGCAGCACAGATGACCCCTGCAGAGTAAATGCTGTATTATTCACAACAGACAAAAGTAGCAGTGACAGAAACACAATCTTTTAAAACCACTAAATGGAAATACAATACTCAACATTTCTTTAAGGTGTTCAGCACAATGGTTTTAAGTGAAGAACATTAAAATTCATTTAGGATTTTGAATGTTCAGTTTGAAAGCATGTAATCAGATGTATTGCAAATTGAAACTCAAGTTTGCTGGTGATAGGGAATGCCTTTCTTCAGTAGAGCATTCAGACTAGTCATAGAATAATGAAATCTGCATTTGGGTCATGGATAGCAAGAGGAAATTCTGATTTATGCCCATTTCAAGTAGTTCTGAAAGAGTTTAATTTTTGGAGGAAACTTCGTAAGTACCTAGTAACATGGTTTTGAGGATGCCAGCAGAAAATATTATTGATGAGTATGTACCACAGGTACAAAGAATTTACTGCTACAGAAATGTCAAATTCTCATTTCACAGGGCATTTGGTACCTAGGAAGGCAGTGATCTGTGATTATTGGTTACTGTGAATGGTTCACCTGTTTCATTCTCACTACTTCTGAAATTCTTCATCTGTGCTTTATTCCCCTGTTGGTATCTTGTCATGAAACAAGGATAATAAGCCCTTTTGAGCCAAGAAAATTGTCCGATCATGGCTATAAAATATCAAGCACAATGGGGCATTCATCAGCAGTTACGAGTGAAGTGAATGCCAAAATATATTGACAGGGAAAACAAATTTACCTTTCTAATATTTTCATTATTTCCTGTAAGTTCGTACTGTGAGAAGAAGGTCAACTCCTGAGACACTGATTCTGCACAATTTCTGCATCTGTGTTTCAAAACACAAAAGGAAATCTTCACACATGAAAAGTCATTCTCCAGAAATCTCTACTTAGCTCACTGACAACCTGCAGTTTCTTTCTGGACAAATCCTTCACTGAGATACCTACACAAATTTGACTTGGGTTTGACTGTGGACTTTCATTTTGACCACTGACACCCTCTCTGCTGCTTTGTCTTCCCTTTGTCCCTTACCTAACTATCTTGTCCCTTACTGAAGTGATGTTTTGAGTCTTTTTCTCCTGCCTCTAGAGCATCACGGCAAATGTGAATGCTTCAAACTGCTTGTGAATTGAAACAAATTGGAGAGTGTAAGAGAAATTAATGTTTCCAAGGTAGGGGTTTTTTTTTCCAAGATCTGAGCTTGAGGCTGTAACTGGAATGGTAATTTAAATTAAATTTACAAGTCCATTTATTTTGTGCATGATTACGAGGAAAAGTTTTTTTCTTTTCCTATTGATTGTCTGCATTGCCCAAACTTGAATAGACATCCCCTTGTGAAGAAAGCTGAAATGGCTCCCCACAGTTGTTCTGTGTCCTGCTCAGTGCTCTGTATAGATAAATGTTAATAACTCAGGGTCTTGCCTTAAAATTTAAAATTTTAGATCAAGACAAGTTCCTGTGTGTTTTGTGGTAATACAAACCCCAACAAGAAGGTACAGGCCTGTGGGTTGGAGATTGAACTAAGATAGGATTCCAGTAAGTGATTCCATGTAATAAATAAAGGAGCCAAAGAAACCAGAACAGATAATAATGTGCTGATAATGATATTTCCTTTGCTATTTTTGGTTCCCCTCAGTCAACCTCTGGTTTAACGTCAGCATGAATGGGAGTTGAATTGGACAGTAGTTGGCGCTACAAAAAAAGTGCTGACAACTGATGACTGTGTTTGGTGGTTGGAGTGGCACCAGCAAAAATATCCAAGAGACAACTTGGCTGAGAAGCTAGCACATAGGAATCAGAGAAATGAGAAGAGAATCATGTGTTGCCTTTTCCAGAGAAGATTTTAGGTTTTCCCTATAGGTTAATATCTGAATGAAAACCATTAATTTTCTCTTATGTGATATCTACTTTCCCTTAGAAATTACAGAAGACAGTTTGATAGAATGAAGTATGCTCCTGTTTGGGTTTTCCACCTGTTCAAACAGTTTTCTGGTAACTGACTGTAGTATCTAATTAAAGCTGCTGCCTTCCTGGTGCACCTCTTGAGAAATGCTGCCATCCAGGTAATTAATGTGCTGTGCCTGCACTGGCTCAGATGCCTATACTTGCAGCAGGCTACTTTACAACACGCTGTCTTATCATTGACCTTGGAGACATCTGGTGCTGGCCTCTCAATCAAACAGAACTTGGGACAAGACAGGCATCAGGCCTGACTCTGCATGATGATTTCCACCATCAGCACCATTGTAGCATTTGCATTTTCAGTTTTATGAGGCACTGATAACACATTGCATCTCATGTGAGGAAGGTGAGTGTTACCTTCAACTACAATCAACCCAGTGGTGCCATGCAACTGTTCAGCCTGGAGGAGACTGAGGGGAGACCTCACTGCAGTCTACAGCTTCCTTGTGAGGGGAAGAGGAGGGGCAGACACTGATCTCTTCTCTGTGGTGACCAGTGATAGGACTGAGGGAATGGCCTGAGGCTGTATCAGGGGGTTTAGGCTGGATATAGGAAAAGGTTCACCCAGAGAGGGGTTTGGCACTGGAACAGGCTCCCCAAGGAAGTGGTCACAGCACCAAGTCTGACAGAGTTCAAGAAGCCTTTGGACAATGTCCTCAGGCACATGGTGTGACTCTTAGCCATGTTCCTGTGCAGGGCTAAGAAAAGGACTCAATGACCCTTGTGGGTCTGTTACAGCTCTGTATATTCTGTGATTCTGTGAGAAACATCTTAAAGAACAATCAACACTGATTCTGCCAGGCACCCTTAGGTCAGCCTCATCTGACCTACTGGTTGTCTCTGAGTAGAAACATGCTGCCAGATGGCTTCCTTGGCACTCAAGATACTGCTTTTCAGAGTAAAGCTTTGCTTAAGTTCCAAGTGCAACAGACAGAGTTTCTGTGCCCTTCAGCACTGCATTTGTAGCCCAGACAGATTAATTAATTAACAAAATGTTACCATTGCCTATGAAAGCTGTGATGGCTCTGTAACTTCACCAGTGACTGCAAGTGAAGGAGAGGTAAAGGTCTGGCAGGTTTTGCCTGCAACAGAGGTGGTGTAAAGGTGTGAGACTCTTCTGTCTGGTGGCTAAAGTTATGTCAAGATTAGTGTAGCTGAGCTGAAACCTACCAGATGAGAGACATACATCAATCTTCCTTAAATGTATGTATATGTACGCCTGTGTGTGTATCCATGTACATACCTCCATGTACTCTGATACGTTACATATATGTCATATATGTCTATATCAATTAAAACATTTTTAATCAATTTGTGTCTCTTGGCAACAGTTGTGTGACATGAGAGTAGACATCCAAAAACCCAGCCCAGTTATATCTATCAAAACAGTTCACAAACAGAAATCTTTGCAATGGGACTGCACCGGAAATGGCAACTGCTGCATAATAATGAATATTAATTCTAAATTAATAAACAGAATGCTTCCACTGGGAAATTAACTCTGATATGAGTTGCATCTTGATTGTACGAAGGCTTTAATACATGTGCTTAACTTTCAGTTGAGTAAACATCATGGGAACACCACGCATGCTCTGGAGTGTTAAATTACAACACTTATGAACATGGTAAGTATTAAGATAATGGTTTGCTAAACCCCAGGCTTACCTATAAGCAAAAGTGAGGTATTCTTTATCTTTTCTTTGTTTTTTTAATTGAGCATATTTTTGAGTTCTCAAAAAGGGGCTATGCACACAGGTAGCTACAGCATGGTCAGCAATGGTCCACAGAGGGAGCTGAGTGGGAATAGAAATGCAAACACTGTGATGCAAGAGTCTAGGAAACTGATCTGAACTCCCAGTTGCCTCTAAAGCAATCCACATAGTAAACTCTTCTGTAAGAAATCCAAAGACTGGACTATATAAAAAGTGCATAAAAAGTTCACAGTTTCTCACAGATAATCTGTTTATCTAATCAAGACCATTTTCAGATTATCTGCAATCAGTACGAGGAGCTTGCAGTGGAGTAATCAATGTTAACTGTGAATAGACTGCTCTCAGACAGCTTCCCTTCATACTGCAGCTTTTAGGTTTCCAAAGGTACCTTTCCTCTGAGGAGCATCACCTGTCAGTTCTCTGGTAACACAGGGAGCCTGTGCGAGTCACTCTTTGAATAAATAGGAGAAAGCTCTAAATTTTGTATGTACAAACACCTCTCCAGTGTTTCCACGTGAATAGCTTTACATTTGAATTTTTTAACCCAAAACCAGTAAATTTTGATCAGTTTTACTCTGCAACCTTTTTCAGTTGTCCATAATTGTACTTTTCATAGTGATAAAATAGCTTAATGAATACTTAATGAATAACTTAATGAATAATAAGCTTAATGAATACTTAATCACTAGCAACTAAACCAATAAGTTAGCCTGCAAGGCAAGATGAATTAAAGAAGATTTTAGTACTACTTAATTGATTTTTGCTCTAGATGCTCATGTGAAGTAAACAGTGTCATTAAATAAAGATTTGTTTTAAATGTGATCAGTGGGCAATCTGTTTGCTACTATCCTTTCTTCAGACAGAAAAGGCTTCAGGGGAGAACTTACTGTGGTACTAATAATACTGAAGAGACAACCTAAAAAAAAACCCCACCAGCTGTTGTAGACAATGTGGTTTAAATAGGAATTGCCTTGGAGATACAATGCCCATTCTCTACTATATTTAATTCTGTTTTCCACTTAAGTCCCATTCATTTTCAGAATGAAGAATTTCTTGTGTCAACATTTGCACTCTATTTTTTTTTCTTACTGTGCCTCTTACCCTATGATTTAGAATTTAACAGCTGCCTAGTTTGAATACTACAGCTGAAATTTTAAGCTTTACTTCTACTGTGGCAAGTGATCCCTCTTGCCTTTACCTCTCTATTTCTAGCTGCATGATTTTTGTTAAAGGACAAGCTGTTACTTTGTTTAACAGCAGAACATAATGCCTGCCTTTGATAAACATAAGGCAAAAAAAGACTGCTTGCAAAAGCTACGAGTTGCAAACATCTGAGCTCTTCTTGTAAAGTTTTCAGAAATAGAGCTATAAATGTACAAGGTTATTTATCATACTGGATTATCTGTTTTTGTTAACATAATTAAATACAGTAAGTCTATCCAGATTTATATCAGCATGATAAAAAGCAACATTTCATGCTCATAGTCACTTGCATGCTGAAAAAACAAAAGGCTTCTTTAAATCTGGAAGATAAT
The DNA here is from genome assembly GCA_013400515.1 of Erpornis zantholeuca. Lineage (NCBI taxonomy): Eukaryota > Metazoa > Chordata > Aves > Passeriformes > Timaliidae > Erpornis > Erpornis zantholeuca. The sequence goes on along the minus strand of VZTN01029281.1, from coordinate 29,980 downwards.
ACATACACAAGGAGTGCAATATTCACTTTAATTCTAATTTGGGGTCTGAATTTACTGCTCAGGGTAGTAGTGAGCTACTGACAGAAAGGTTTTCAATGAGCCAATTTACATATTAAGATACATACATTGCTGGGGTAGATAACGTGCAAAGGATATGATTTCAATTAAATTTTATTTACTGTCTCGAATTGTACTTATTGCCCTCTCCCCAAAATAGGAAGAAAATAGAAATACCACATCTAGCTGCGAACGGGCTGCCCAGGATGAATGAGGTGAGGTACCTTACATAATTTAATTTCTGGGCTTTTTTAAAGGTTTTCTTGAGGGAAGAGTTATGAGAAAATTATTTGTATTACAAGTCTGCGCATTCTTACAGAAAGAAGTAAAACCTGTTGCTTAATGCTTGGTTGATTAAAACTACTAGTAGAAAAGAAAGCTTACCAAACAACACAGAAATATTAAGACTTACAAAGCAACCTGACAACAGTAAGACTCTGCACTACGTGTTCAGCATGAAAACAAAACTAGGGATGCATCAGCTGTCTGCATGGGATGATGGATGAAAGATGCTCCTTGCAGCTCACAAGCTTGTATCTCATCTATGCCACGTTCTGTTTCTCCTTTTGGAGTGCAATAAGACCCAAACTGTTTCTGTAAGTCTTGCAGGATTTGAATTGATGTACTGAAGCTGAAGGTCCATCTGTTCTAGCGCTTTGTCTCTTACTGGTTTTGGCTTTTTATGCCTTAATTCTGCAACCAGATAGAGAAGTTTGATAGGTTTCCCTTTCTGGGGAGAAAGGACTTCTCTGCATCAACTTAAGAGTTGGGTGGCAGCGGCCATGAGTTGTGTGGTGGATGATGCCAGCAGAGGTGTTGGGCAAGTCTGCTCTCCACTTGGGATGAAAATTCTTGTGTGTGTGTGCAAATAAAATTCTTGTGCGTGTGTGCAATATAGTTAAGACTCAAAATACACCTGCAAGAGCACCACCTCCCGTGCTGAAAATGAGCTGGGATCATGAATCTTGTGAGAACAGTCACATTGAACTGCAGTCAATCAGGGTTGAAGATCTGGAAATAGATGAAAAGCGATTAGATGCTGGGGGAAAATTTTCTACTGCTTTGGTGGAGCGACACAGGGGTGTGCTCCATCAACAGCTTCCTTGCACTTTTAAGATGAGGCACTCCAGCCTTTGGAGGGAGTGGTGACTATGCGGAGTCCCAGTGGGACCAAGTCGCCTGGCCTGCATCTTACCCTTCCTTCTTTCTTGGTCGGCGTCCATGGAACAGGTGCTCCCAGTCCATCACGCCTCCCACCTCATTGCCACGGAAGACGTGATAGGGTGGGCGCAGGGGGCCGGGCGGGGGGCGCACACTCAACAGGGAGCGTGGCAAAAGCTTCCGCTCCTCCCTCCCTCCTCCGGCGCATCCTCCCGCCCCCCGCCCTCG